>OZ024834.1:37396285-37503871 GCA_964016985.1 Anodontia alba
AACTTTTCGGAGCAATTCAGAAAACTTGTTAACCGTTATAAAAGAACGGGCTATAGCCTAGATATTATGCGGCAGATTGCATGCCTAGTTGTCAACCCAAACATTGTTGATGGCTATGCTTCACTCTTTAATTGCATGACGGCAGTTCAGGCCTCAGACTCAATGACGGTCTCTTCGTAAATATTTAACTAGTGGGTTGGGGCTTGATGATGTCTTTGGCTTGGCCCGCCGTGGTTCAACTATGGGTTTTCATTTACTCTGGCATACAGTAGAATTAGCCACGAGTACTAATCTTTGTTTATTATAGTGATTAATTTGATTTTTAAGTTTTCGCTTTGCTGCATTGACTGAGTTGGGAGCCTTTGTGCGATCCGAATTGTTATGTGTTTCTATATTGCGAGTAGCATCGGGACCCAGGGTGAAGCTGGCTAGCTGTAAAAGTGCTTTAAAGTATGATTTCAGTATGTTGTCATAGATTTCAGTATGTTGTCATTGGCTACAAAGACACATACGTCGGTCGGGATCACTCGATGCGCCACAAAAATACTCAGATGCAGATGTCATAAAGATGCTGGAATATCTAATCGACAATATTTTTGTGGAGTTCGGCGGACGGATACGTATTTCAGCAAACAATCGGCATACCGATGGGTACTAACTGTGCACCGTTACTTTCCGACTTGTTTTTATACTCGTATGAGGCGGAGTTTGTACAAAGTCTCCTTTAAGCAGGCAAGAAACACCTCGCACAACAATTCAATTTCACCTACAGATGTATAGATGATGTATTGTCTCTGAAAAACACAAAATTTGCACAGTATTTAGAATTCATCTATCCATGTGAACTTGAAATAAAGGGAACAACGGAGACTGCAGCCTCCTCCTCATACTTGGATTGTTATCTCTACATTGACAATGGAAAGCTTACTACTAGGCTTTACGACAAACGGGATGACTTCAAATTTCCCATTGTTAACTTACCATTCCTGAGCAATAATATCCCTTCTGCACCAGCATACGGCGTTTACGTTTCACAGTTAAGTTTATCGGTTTCCTCTTCCTTTTGGTGTCTGGAAAGGGCTACGGTTTGTGACTGTGGCACTCCCTGGGTTTTTCTCTTACCTTGTTTTACCTACTTAAATGTTCTGGACATTTGGACACTCCAAGAAGTTGCTGTAATCACCATAAGATTTGATAATGTTGTTTTACCAAACATGTCCAAATTATGCAGATAGAATGGCAAATAGTGAAGAACCTGATCAGAATTCTCCTTTAGGACAGAATGACCTGTCCACATATTAGGATCACGGTGTAAACTGTCTTACAGGTGCAATCCTCCCTTTCTCCAGTTTTAGCTCACCTGAGCCGAAGGCTGAAGATGAGCTAGTGTGATCACTTCCCGTCCGTTGTCAATCTGTCCGTCCGTCCACACCTTTCAAACGACTTCTCTGAAACTCCTGGGCCAAATTTCTTCAAACTTCATATGGAGCCTTCTGTTAAAGGGGGTTGAAAATGTGTACAAACGGTCACGGTCCGTAAATCAAGGTGGCCATATATGGTAAAAACGTTTAAAAATCTTTTTCTTCAGAACCGAGAAAGCTTGGGGACTGACTTTTGTATGGAGAAAATGTTGAAAAATGATTTTCTCAAAAAGTATTAAAGACCAATGACTAAAGCTTACAATGTATGATTAAACTATCTAAACCTTTTAATTGCAATCAAAATTTTGTCCCCAGGGGATTATTGGATTATCTGATTTTGCCCCTGGGTAATGAACATATATAATATTACATAATTTTTAATGTATTTTTTCTCTGAAACTGTTTTCGCAATTTTCACCCGATTTTACATGGGGCCTTCTGTCAAAAGGATATTGATAAGTTGTTCGAATAGTTTTGCACCATTGAACAAGATGGCCCCAAAGCCATAAATAGTAAAAACACTTAAATTTCTTCTTGTCCAGAACCAAGGCTGAATCTTGATGTAAAGCATCGGAGACTCAAGGTCTAGGTTACCTAGTTTATTCAAATTATATTTGTATGTTGATCTTTGACCTTTTTACGGCAAGGCCAAATTTGTGCCCCCACCATGCACCTACATTTGTATGGGAAAATGTTGAAAAGCCTTTCTCACAAAATGTATGAAAGACTAATAGCTGAAACTTACAATGTATGATTGAAGTCGTAAAACCCTTTAGTTACAATCAATTGTTCCCCACCCCCCTTGGGGTTATCGCCCTTGCCCCTGGGCTATATACATGTATAGAATTATGAAATTTTCAAATGTGTTCATCGCTGAAACCTATGATCAATTTTCATCAGATTTTACATAATCCCTTCTTTTGAAAGGGTGTTGACAATTTTTTCGAATGGTTTCATGCCATTGAACGAGATGGCTGCCATGACCATACATGGTAGAACACTTAAAACCTTCTTCTCAAAGAAGCAAAAAAGCACTGGAGCTGAATATTGGCACATAGCATCCGGGAATCAAGGTCTACCAAGTTTTTTCAAATAATTGTCGTAGGTTGATCTTTGACATTTGCGCCCCCATACATTTGTATCGGGACAATGTTAAAAAACATGTTCTCAATATCTATTAAAGACTAATGACTAAAACTTACAACGTATACTTAAAAAAGCAAAACTGTTTAACTACCTTCATAATTTTGGGGGTTATCTGCCCTTGCCCCTCAGCTATGTACATGTATAAAATTGCAAAATCTTAGAACTTCTTCTTCTCTGAAATCTTGAACAATTGTCATCAGATTTTTCATTGGGCCTTCTGTCAATGTTGACAATTTGTTCAAATGGTTCCGCGCGATTGAACAAAAATGCTGCCTGGCCCATATATGGTAAAATACTTAAAAATCTTTTTCTCTAGAACTAAGAGACTTTTAGGCTGAATCTTGGTATACAGCATTGGGGACTCAAAGTCTTCAAAGTTTGCTCAAATGATGATATTAGGGTGACCTTTGACCTTTTGACGATATGGTCAAATTTGTGTTGTTGCTGTAGCAATACTGGACGGTTTCATGGCGATTGCAGAGATGCCATAGCTGTTTTTATCAGGTGAGCGCATTGTGGCCCATAGGCCTCTTGTTTTGGTGAACCATTCCTCATCTCCTCGCTCTTATTGTCAGTGTGATCTTAACCGTCAACATTTGAAAACGGGACATATCGGACTATTCACCTTAGAGTTATTGCCCTTAAGCTGTGAAGTGCTGTAAAGTTTTTTTTTAAATCTTATCAATATATATGAACGATTTTTTACTGCTGGTGAAAATTGCATTACAACAAAATTTCGCGATTCGTCATGTCCGTATACAGAAAATAACAGATTAACATTAAATTTGACCCCAGCTGTTTATTGAAGGAAGATCATACCATCTCTGAAGATAATATTCCGGTAGACTAGGCTGATTTTTGATCATGTTCTGCATTTTGTTTTATTTTACACATAAATATTGAATCAAATGACATCTTTTCATTGCCAGGAATATTTTTGAAATCCATATCAATAATAATTCTAAAATGAATACATACAGAAAAGTGCTTGAGAAGCTCAGAAGCTTACTGCGGAACTGAAATTTACGAAAATGTTGGTAATCGTTGCCAGATCATTACAGAGTCACTGATGAGTCTATATTAGACAAAATGCACAATCTGATCCGTCTTCCTTTAAGGTATCTATTGTTCTTAAAGGAAATAATATTTTTTAAACTTAGCTGAACCTACCGAAATGGTGTATGATAACACTCTTCATCTTGAGCCTGGTAAATCATATCACCTCTTTTGGAGTAGCGATATACAGCTATCTCAATAAACAAAGGGATCTGTATGTTCTGAAAAGGGCTTATACTGTTTCATATATGTCATATTTATACCCCCGGCATACGAAGTATATAGAGGACACATAGTGTTTGTCTATTCCGTAACAATGTTTGTCTTTGTGTCTGTGTGTATGTAAACTTATTTTTCCGTCAAAGAATTCACAGGAACTCTTCTCCCTTGGATTTTGAAGTTTTGTTCAAACGTTTAGTATGACTTGTTGTATCGTATAAGAGAGAATCACTATTCTCAGATCTACCATTTATTTTATTTGTACATTTTCTTTCTCTCTAATAACATTTTGCCACAGATTTTTCAGCTCCTATGAGTCCCCAGTATTTTTAAACTTTGTATACACCTACATAAGGCTGAAGTATATTGTGTACAAGGAAATCACGATGCTGGAATTTACTTTATCATTTTTCCCTTGTTTTCCTTTTTTCCATCTCTCACTCCAATGTAAATGCATAGGGACATCTGTGTTAAAGATTTCCCAGGAACTACTGCTCTTAGGAATTTGAAATTTTGTATAAACATTGGACACCACTAGTTGTATTGTGTATGAGAGAACCAGCATCCTCATTTAAATCATTCTTTTATTTGTTCATTTGTCTTTCTCTCCATCTTTGAGTATAATATTATTAGACTGGCATTTGTGCCAAATATGTTACTATTATTAAATTACATTCAAAAACAAATGAACAGGTTGTGAGGACGTACTGGGGCAGTACGTTTACAAAAACATATAATTGGTGTAGTGTTTATACCCATTAAACGGAATATGCCCTGAAAATAAAGACTGTACTGAAGACAAGAAGGCCGATGGCAAATTCATCCATGCAATGGTCCCCTCTGTCCATCCAAACAAACTATATATACTTGTCCACTTAAAGCATGAAATAGAATAAGCAAAATATACATGGTCCCCTTAGATCACACGATACAGTTAACCAGTTAACAAATTATTAAAGTGACTAATTTCTTTGTATATCTCATTGTGTGCATTCTTACTTTAGGCGTCTATATATATATATATATATATATATATATATATATATATATATATATATATATATGTGTGTGTGTGTGTGTGTGTGTGTGTGTGTGTGTGTGTGTGTGTGTTTAAAAGAAAAATAACATCACAAGGTATATCCAATTAATTATATTATTTTCAACCGGTTTCGTTTGTAACTCATCAGGGGAATAGCAATATGACATAAAACATGGCTTAACTACTTAGTAACAATAAATACGTGTACATAGTACCAAAAGTTAAAACGTCACGGCATCGTAGACTGTCACAGTTCGGGTTAAATATGGTCACGAAATACTTTTCTTTAGACAACCTCGCTGAAATACCATTGTTATGAAACTTATAAAAAGAGAAAATGGAACATTTAGGATTTGTGAAGAGCACTGTTCTAAATGAGAACTAAGGAGAGGTAATTGTCTTGTTGACGGGTCCCTGACTGATTTGTGGGTCAAGAACTGTCCGTCTGTAACGAAGTTTTTTCCCGTCTGTCCAATATGTGTTTTAATGAGGATCCTACTATGATACAATTTCAAAGTCCACACCGTGGTTCTTTGCATTTAGTAATTTGGCAAACTTGCACGTTTTTGTAGTTTCTATTATTATCTTATCAGCTTCCTTATTATCATGTCTAGTTTCCGTTTTGTTCCATTGATACAATTATCCCTTACGTAACTGCTATATTCTAACAAGGGCAGAATTAAGGCTGTATATATTTTCTATAGTGCTTTGCTCCTGAGTCTAAAATCCAAATTCCTTAGTAAATTTAGTCTTTTCGATGCATTAGCCACATTAGTATCAACATGAGCGTCCCATGTACACTCGGTAGAGAATATCAGACCCAAAAGTGTATGTGTCGATGATGCTGCTGTAATAGTAATATGGATAACTACAAATGGTGGATTCACGTTTTGACAGTTGTTTCTTGAGATAAATATGGAAATTTCTTTTGCAGGATCAAAATTAATTAGCTAGTCACCTGTTAATACAGATATTGTCTTTAGACCATGATGTAGTGTTAAATTACCGTTTCTGATATTCAACTAATATATCTTGTATCATTTGCAAATGATCTAATAGTTCCGTTTTGTTTCTAATAATGCCTTTTCTACATATGAGGAAAAGGAGAAATAGATATTTGTGGACCTCCTTCCAATACACATAACCATCAATATGTGTGACCGTTTATGATGAATCTATGACACTTTTTAAAAGACAGCTTGCGAATCACATTGAAAGGTACATTGCTAGAGATTCTAAGACTTCAGAGTGCGTAAAATGCCATTGTGACACATACAGTCAAATGCCTTGTATCCCATTTTAGACTGAATAAACTCATCAACACTATATATTGGAAGAATCAAATTTCAGTTTTAGATATGCCAGGCCATGAAATTTAGATATTCCTTGAGAAAATGTCTAAAACTTTTTGCAAACAGTAGAAATCCTGACAAGACGCTGCATTCTTTGGCGATTGATCTTGATATGCACTATTTGCCAGTTAACCTTTTTTTAATATGATAATACAGAAACAAATATAGAAAACAATTGAGCCAGCGCACGACTAAATCTAACATTACGAAAACAAGCCTATTCAAATATACTGAAAACTTTCTACCACCAAAAAAAGAAAATTTTCTAATAAACTTTTTTTTTTTCATATTTCTGCTCAAAATATAGAAATATGGGTACTCGTTAGAACCTCTTTCTCTCCGTGTCTGAGCCGGGCTGCGGCTTGTGATTGAGGCACTCCCTGGCTTTTCCATTACCTTTTTTTTCATAATAACTAGAAAAGAAACTTGAAAACTACCACCCTCCATCCCCCAATAAGGAAACGCTGTAGAAAATGATCAGCAGTGGACTTAATGATTGGGTTATCTAATGACTTATGTGATAATTTTTTCTGATTTTCTTCGTAAAGCATATGTTGAGGGTAATTTTAATTGCCTCAGAAAGTCTAAAAAACATATGTTGTAGGTACTCATCTGGATGGCCTCAACATGTCGGGACAATTAAAATGAGTACCAATAATGCTGTTATAAAAAGCAGATAAAATACATGGCTGTAACTTGATGACTATAAAATGCTTCATTAGGGTATGTGCGGTAACTAAATCGAATACGGTACTAACAATTAAAACTGGCGTATTAGAGAACTGAATAAAACATTATAAAGGTCAAAATAAAATCGTGTTTCCTTTTAGCAGTCGGGCCTCAAGAGAACATGCCTTCATACTTTAGTAATATCCAGGTATTCCAAACTAAACATCTTGTATTGAAATAGAAACTGGGGAAAGCGGTTAATGTTGTATAAGGCTCCACGAGCTAATATGTACATACGTCCTAATGGCACTAGTCTATGTCACGGCTCAAATAAATCTGATCAAGTT
This sequence comes from Anodontia alba, assembly GCA_964016985.1. Taxonomy (NCBI): domain Eukaryota; kingdom Metazoa; phylum Mollusca; class Bivalvia; order Lucinida; family Lucinidae; genus Anodontia; species Anodontia alba. The sequence goes on from OZ024834.1 coordinate 37,403,535, forward strand.
TTGATCATAACGGCATCTGTTCCATGTTCCTGAATACATTGGTTGACTAGATCCAATACAGTTGTGAAACTTGTTTTCATCTCCTTTAGTTGATCATAGCTTAGTAATGGAAATAAAGGATCTAACTTAGATATTTCTAGAAATGTTTCTATGAGGTTATCTTTTAAATCGATGAGACGGTTGTAAGTTCGTTCTACGATCCTGAAATATAAGATACACGGAACAGTTATGAAAATGACTTCTAACAATATTAAAGAAACATCAAGAAGTCCGATAATGCCAAGCCAACTGCATAATTATGAATTTAAGAAACTTCAACTGAGCCCTCGCCGTATTTTTAAATGATCATATAGCATATCGACAAGACTTCATACGCGCTAAGCGCAGGCTCGTTAGACTCTTTGCTGTCCATCTGAAATCAAGCTGGATCCTTGGCTATCCACAGAGGGCTCTGCGAAAACTCCTAATGCGATGCCTGATCTGAGATTTCGCTCGGCGCACATGCAATCTTGTAGAAACTGTTGTATCCAATATAGGGATCAAACATGGTTTTTCATGCATTAACATTCGCCAGGTCCCGAGGGAGGTGTTAAAAACCGAGGCATTTAAAAAACCATGTTCGATCGCTATTTATTATTGCATAAAAACTTAAAACATTGGCTACATGCCTTTTCACCGATGTCTCGCGAACGTAATTTCCACTATGCTCGTTCTAGGGCCGGGCAGTACACATCTCTTAACGGTAGCAAATCTGTGGCCCCGGTACAGTCATATTGAAAGCAGCGTAGCCGTGCATTAACAGCGCGTGAATTACCTTGTTAATACACGGCTTTTCGCCGGTTAATGCACGGCTGTTAATAACGTGCGACACTGCTTTTTATGCAATAATACTATTTCAGACGTATTCGAGAGACGTTGGATCTCTTAGTAAAATGACGTAACGTCAAATTAGCGTTACGTTATCAATAGACGATTAATAACGATATTGTTGATTTTTTTGGTTCATATCATAACTTTATGCAATTGTAACATTTATATATCATTGTCTCTGAATGGCTTCTCTGCACATAAATCTGAATGCAAACAAAACTTTTAAACGGTAAAATGACGTAACATCAAATTAGCGTTACGTTATCAATAGACGATTAATAACGATATTGTTGATTTTTTTAGTTCATATCATAACTTTATGCAAATGTGACATTTATATATCATTGTCTCTGAATGGCTTCTCCGCACATAAATCTGAATGCAAACAAAACTTTTAAACGGTAAAATGACGTAACGTCAAATTAGCGTTACGTTATCAATAGACGATTAATAACGATATCGTTGATGTTTTTAGTTCATATCATAACTTTATGCAAATGTGACATTTATATATCATTGTCTCTGAATGGCTTCTCTGCACATAAATCTGAATGTAAACAAAACTATAACTTTTGAAAAGATTATTGTATTGGATTCATGTTTTATACACAAGCATATAACTATAAAATATACGTCAAGTTCGATTAAGGGTAAAATCCACCAATTATGTTTTTGAGTTACGGTGCTTTTTTAACGTTGAAAAAAGTTGAAAAATCATTTCCGTCCGATATCTTTTGAAAAGATTAGTGTATTGGATTCAAATTTTATACATAGGTATATAATCATAAAATGTAGGTTAAGTTCGATTTAGGGTAAAATCCACCAATTATTTGTTTGGAGTTATGGCGCTTTTTTAACGCTGAAAAATGGTTTCCGTTCAATAACTTTTGAAAAGATCATTGAATTAAATTCATATTTTATATACGAGCATATAATTATAAAATATAGATCAAGTTCGATTTAGGGTAAAATCCACCAATTATGTTTGGAGTTACGGCCTTTTTTCAACGTTGTAAAATAGTTTCCGTTTGATATCTTTTGAAAACATTAGTGTATTGGATTCATATTTAATACACAGGTATATAATCATATAATAGAGGTTAAGTTCCATTTAGGGTAAAATCCACCAATGGCCCTTTTTCACCTTCAAAAAATGTTTTCCTTTCGATATTTTTTTTTAAAAAAGATTGGTGTATTGAATTCATATTTTATACACAGGTATATAATCATAAAATATAGGTCAAGTTCGATTTAGGGTAAAATCTGTCAATTACTATGACAGTTATGGCCCTTTTTTCAACTTCTTTTTTGCAAAATGCCTGCGTGTGGGTAAGGATGGCCCTGGGCGGGGACACCTGTGTCATATTGACACATTGCTAGTTTTTAAAACTTAGCTAAACCGACCAAAATGGTGCATAATAACACTATTGATATTGAGCCCTGTAAATCATATCATCACCTCTAAAAACTGCATTAGAATGTAGTACGTGTGACCATATACCAGTTGATACAGTCGACTCTTGTTATCTCGAAGTCCAAGGGACTCTCTTAAATACTTCGCAATATCAGTACCTCGACATATCAGATTTGCAGACTTGAGATAAAAATTTCACAAATGAATATATAATTTGACGATTTATTCAAAATATTATGGAAAAGGGAGAAAGTTGCAATTTCTCCTCTTTTTTAAATATTATGTGACCTGTTGTTAGATTTCCATGTTAAAACAGGGACCAGATTTCACATTGAGATAGCGGCTATTTGAGATAAGCGAACTCGAATAACGAGAGTCGACTGTATATGACTGACAGTTCAAAATTGTTTTTCGTCGATACATTGTATGTATTGGTGGCCTATGTCAAAAACTTAAGTTAAATGATAACGACAAGCTCAGAAATTTTGGACTTGCTGAACGAGCACTGTCTTTTTTTTTTTTTTTTTTTTTTTAAAGAATGGATAAGTTTGCAAGGGGGGGGGGGGGGAGGGGCGTGGTGGGGCGGAAGCTCTGAAATGATTCTGTCCCATTCTGAAAAGGGTCTTCTCTATAGCAATGAATGTGTTCGCCTTGGGAGCAAATTCTTTCTATTTAGAGAAGGTTCCTGTTCAAAAGTAGCTTGGTGTGCAGGAAAGCAAACAGGAAGCAAGAAAAGTCGTCTCCCTTGTAAAAGATGGCTGAATATCTTCAATGTGTATCCGGTCCCCCTGATGCTAACACCTGTATGTCCCTCATCAATACAGGCAATAGGTTTTGTGCTAGAATATTACCCTTGTAATGCTGAATAAATTAAGATTCCATGCTCACTTCTAATTGTTAGCCTACTTGTTTCGGGTTGTTGATACAAATTCACATACTGTATGAAAAACAGTACGGATCTAGATCAGTAGGTTTACTGATTTGCTCTTTTTGCAAAGGTGGGTCATATCCGCGTACAAAAAGGACCAGGCTTATTTCGTCACTCAGTTTACATTTTGTACGGTATTTGTTTACTTTTATCACTAAATACAAATGACTTTACCCAGGAAAGTCGACCATCACAAAGCTTAGCCTGTCCCAGGTACCAAAAAATAGAAGAGATGAAGAACAAACAATGACAAAGAAACATTACGAAAACACGCTTATTCAAATATACTGAAAATTTTACACCAAAAGCTGAAAGTTTTCAGATAAAACTTCTGATATATTTCGCATTTCTGCTCAAAACATAGATTGTGGGTACTCGTTAGAACCGTCTATGTTTTTATGCAAAATAAGAAAAATAATGTATAGCCCTGTAAACCCCAGTTTTACTATATGAAAGTGGGGTTTACAGGGGGTCAAATTATATAGGCGTGTTTTCGTATTGCAATTTGCCCAAACACAGACAGAGACAATCAGGCGCCCAACATTCCAAACTGCACTGAACAGGATTACAGACTGCAAGCTAAGTAAAACTCTGCTTCTTCGATATTCTGACTGTATTCCCAGGCATACAATCAATAATTTTACATTACGAAGACACGCCTATTCAAATATATAGAAAATTTTATCTCCAAAAACTGAAAATTTTCTGATAAAAAAACTCAGATATTTTTTATATTTCTGCACAAAACATAGATTGTGGGTACTCGTTAGAACCGCCTCGCTAAGGCGGTTCTAACGAGCACCCAAAATCTATGTTTTGAGCAGAAATAAGAAAAATAATGTATACCCCTGTAAACCCCAGTTTTACTATATAAAAGTGGGGTTTAAGGGGGTCAAAATTATATATTAGGTATATTTTCGTGATGGAATCCGATCATTTGAGCCGCAATGTCAGAAAACGTACCGTCTGTAATGTGTGCCATGCGAGGATTCAGATCAGCTGCGCGCTCTTACAGTCTGATCAGAATCTTCACTGGGGCCTTTTTTGGCAAACGAAGGATGCATTTTTTGTAAGGAGAACAAAAACTGATCAGACTGCGCAGATGCCCAGGCTGATTTGAATCTTCGTTGAGCACACATGTTAGTGGGTACATTTCTTCACTCTGTAGCTCATTACCCTGGTCGTGCTGAACCTGGATATGCCCTGTCTTTGCAAACAGTGTAAATCCAGACCAGTCGGCGTCTGAAAAAGCCATTTGAACTGGATCTGCATTGTTTGTTATTTAGGATGTGAATGTGTATACAAAAACGCGGATCAAATAATCTGAATGGCTGAAAATTAGAAGTGATTGTGGCATCTTAATTCATTCAGCGCATGGCAAGCGTTAAAACTTATCAGGAAAATAAATAGAAAATTTACCTGCAACATTCGAATATTGTTGCTATAAGGTAGATCGTGCCACTGCTTCTTGGACGAAATCTGAAAAAAAAAAATAAATAAATAAAAAAGGGAACTAGACACTCTTGGCAGATAGTTTGTCAGGAAAACCTGTGTTCTCCCGAAATTCTTTCATAGACACCAAGCCCCTTTTAAAACCGGGGTTTATTTTAAAAAGTAAGAGCTTACTTCCAAGAGGAAAATTATCCTTTTAAGTAAGTCCCTTTTCAGAAGGAGGCAAAGGCTATATATATAAATGTGGCCCCATCCTATTTAATGTGAATCCATTCCCCTTATGGCGAATTGATACACAGTGCATTATTATTAATTTTTACTTGTATAAACGAAATTATCACCAAAGGTGTCTTCACTTTCCTACAACTTTCCTTTGTTATGGCATTTTTTTTTTTTTTTTTTTTTTTTTTTTTTTGAAATCAACTTGCTTTTATATTGCTGCTTCGGATATTCTTTGTGTTGACAAGTCTATGCCAATAGTAACCCTGTTAAAACCCAATTCGTATAGTAAAAAAGGGGTTTATGGGGTTATGTATTATTTCTTCTTCATAGGCGTGTCAGCGCAATGAGTTTCTGATAATCATATCTTGTCTAATGTATTTTGCTATGTTTGTTGTGGTCATTGTTTTATATGCCAGAGATGGCCCATGATTGGATAGATAAAAGTATTCTATTCTGTTCTATTCAGTGCAGGTTTTTCTTCCGCTATTTTTGAAAGGAGACTTTCTCTTTGTTTTCATATACAGTCGACTCTCGTTATCTCGACCTCGCTTATCTGGAATAACCGCTTATCTCGAAGTGAAATTCTGATTCCTGTTTTAACATTCAAATCTTAGAAAAGGTAACAAAATATTGTGGAAAATATTTTGAGATACGGATATCTCGAAGTGTTTCAGACAGTCCCTTGGAATTCGAGATAACGAGAGTCAACTGTATATCAAGCCCCTTTTAAAAGGGGGTTTACATAAAAAGGAAAACATTAGGTCCCATGGAGAGAAACTGTTTTCATTTTAAATCGGACACCTTACCTTGTAAGGCTGTTGTCCACGTTATCATCATTGACCAATGAAATTAAACAGCTGCGAGGTCAGAGTGATGTGTAAAGAGGGTAAAACCTGGGATAGGCTTAGTACTGGGACACTCGCAAACGGTGCAGGCCCAGATCTGACACCGCAGAACGCGGCGTCTGATCAGGGTATGCACTGGTTGCTTAAATTTCAGATAGTTAACCCTTGTCCTGCTGAACCAGGATACACACTGCTTTTTCAAACAGTGTAGGTCTAGATCAGTTGGCTTCTGAAGAAGCCAACTGATCTGGATCTACACTGTTTGCCATTAAGTATGTAAATCTATATCAACAACCTTGATCAAGTAATCTGATTGGCTGAAAATTAGAAATAGCTGTGGCTTCTTAATTTATTCAGCAGGACAAGGGCTAAGAATAAAATGAAACAAACTTAAGTCCCCATTCAGGACTATCTTCCCAGCCTACACTTAGAGACAATCCACCCACCAGTACTGTCCGTGCTTTGATTACAAGGAGACAACTTTCGTGACTTCCTATTTTCTTTCATACATGCCAAAGTAAATATGTGAAGATAAACAAAAAATGCCCCAATCAGGAAGCGCAGCCTTTTTCAGGCATAAAAAGAAGGAAACATACGGAACAAACAATTACAAAACAAACGCATCACCTGGAAACACAGATGCAGGAGCAAAAACTGTATCGGAGGATTCGCCTTGGAACGTATAGATGAAAAGTTAATCGGTGGGGCTTAGGGGTGGGCTTGAACCAGTGTTACTCGCGTGAAACCTCGCCATTGTCTCCTGAAGCAGCTAAAACATTCAAAAATAGTAACAGAAAGAAAAAAGATAGTAATATGGGCAGCCATTGAAAATTATCACCACAATGCTAGCATCACCCCCTCCCTCTCCCCCACTTCCTATATAATGCGTTTTGGTTTTGGGGCAGTCATTATGCTTTTATGCCAAAATTACATCAGAGACTGTCCTCCTGAAGACGCTTTGGATCTTTGGCTAACCAGAGAGCCGTGCGAAGACTCTGTTTAGACTAGGCGGATTCGCAGGCTGATCTGAGTCTTCTTTGAGTGCAAATGCATTCGTGCGCTTGTTCATTTACAAACAGAAAGAAGAGTCCAAATCTTGTATTAATCACAGTCGCTCTCTTCTCTATCATTGCTGCGAAGATTATTCCAGTCTCGCGATTAATCGGATAAAGGAACAACGAGAAGCCAACAGTGCACCAGATAATCCGTGTTGAGTTTGAAAACAAATTGTTTTTTTTTTTTTGTTTTTTTTTCTCAGATCTAGGAGAAACAAATTCAGGCTTTGCAGTTTAAATAGTTTGGATGGGTTTTGCTGGAAAAAGTAGTCAAAATATACAAAATATTTATTAATACAAATAATAATAATAATAATAATAATAATAATAATAATAACAATAATAATAACAAATATAATCATAAAGTGCTCAATTTTACTTTAGTTGCAAATCTGAATAGAATAATAAGACTGTTAAAAGCACAGTTTTAATATGTGTAGAACAATGTACAGATGAATGTCAGTCTGAACATCAAGTGTAAATATCCGAAATGAGGTCAAAGATCAGCTAAGTACAGATTCAAGATACATATATATATATACGTATGTGTGTGTGTGTGTGTGTGTGTGTGTGTGTGACAGAAATATCTTAGCATTACGAAAACACGCCTATTCAAATATACTGAACATTTTTACCACCATAAAATGAAAATTTTCAGATAAAAATTCTGATATTTTTCATACTTCTGGTCAAAACATAGATTGTGGGTACTCGTTAGAACCGCCTCAGCGAGGCGGTTCTAACGAGTACCCACAATCTATGTTTTTGGGCAGAAATAAGAAAAATAATGTATACCCCTGTATACCCCAGTTTTACTAAGTAAAAGTGGGGTCAATATTATATAGGCATGTTTTCGTGATGATATGACACAAAAAAAGGCATTTTCTGAGCACTTGCTTTTTATACTTATTGATATGTCCAGTAAATTTGACGATTGATAAATTTTTTGTTGGTCCATTCCCATGTGAGGTCAAAGTTCAGAAAGTGAAAATAATTGCATAATAATTAGTAACATTTGAGTACGAAGAGCAAACTCTTTATTCAGACGATACTAATAATTTGTTCTTCACGGTGCTGGAAAAGAAAATAATTGATACTGAACGAAAAAAAAGTGTGAGAAAAGTCCAGGGAGTGCCACAATCACAAACCGCAGCCCTTCACAGACCCCAAGAGGAACAGGAAACCGACAAATCTAAACAAGCACAAACCAAACAAACGTACGAAAAGCACTAAGATTAGCTCTTTCTTTCCCAAGCGAGGTAATCGCAATACTAAAAGGACTGAAAAACACAAGAACAAAATGACACACGGAAAGATATACAACAAATCGCCTCGTAGAATAAACCACAAAGCAACAAAGAGTAAGACTAACACCGGGACCACCACCTTAGAACGGTCGGTAGAGCAAACCACCGGGGGGTTTAAAGCACTTTTACAGCTAGCTAACTTCACCCTGGGTCCCGATGCTACTCTTAATACATAAATACATAAAAATTCGGTTCGCATAAAGGCTCCCAACTCAGTCAATGCATCAAAGCGAAAAAATAAAAATCAAATTAATCACTATAATAAACAAAGACGAGTACTCATATCTAATTCTACTGTATGCCAGAGTAAACGAAAACCAATAGTTGAACCACGGCGGGCCAAGCCAAAGACATATCGTCAAGCCCCAACCCACTGGTTAAAGTTTTACGAAGAGGCCGTCATTGAGTCTGAGGCCCGAACCGCCGTCGTGCAATTAAAGAGTGAAGCATAGCCAACAACAATGATTGGGTTGACAACTAGGCATGCAGTCTGCCGCATAATATCCAGGCTATAGCCAATTCTTTTATAACGGTTAATAAGTTTTCTGAATTGCTCCGAAAAGTTATATTTACCTACAATTTTTCTAAATCTGTAGACTAAGTCACCGTAAATTCGGTTTCCGATATACCTTGTTGCAGAAGTGTTTTCAGACTGACGCTATATTTTTCTAACTAGGCACTGTGTCTGCGATAAAATTTCGAAAACGCCTTACGAAGTTTAAAATAACGATAGTCCTGCCTAAGAAGTTTGGCAGTAAGGGCTTTATTACGGTAGTTAAAGTCATTAAGATTTGAAGAAGCTCTGGCGAATCTTATAATTTGAGATATGTATACCCCATATGAGGTGCGCTGGGGGACATCGCCATCCAGAAAAGGGAAATTGGCTATATCAAAATCAAAATCGTCCCGTTTATCATAAATTTTGGTGGAAACTGTACCATTAGATATACATAGATTCAAATCCAAAAAGGTGCCTCGGTATCGGAAGAATTTGCTCTATTTAATTGAAGTTCTGTAGGGTATATCCGGTCCACCATTTGGTCAAAGTAAATATTGTCAATATTTAATAAATTGTCAAGGTATCTTGAAGTTGAATTTAAAGCCTCAATAATGTCAGCCTGATTTTCACGTGAGAGAGACTTCATGAAATCTCTCTCATAACAAAAAAGAAACAAATCTGCAACAAGAGGAGCACAATTAGTTCCCATCGGAATACCAATAGTTTAGTTCCAAATCTAATAAAAATATTATCCAAAAGATAAACAAGGGCATCACAGACTTTTTGACACGACCATAAATTGTGATTATTATATACATCAGAAGTGAAAAAAGCACATTCTTCGTTGCAAGCCAAATATTGGGTATTCTCCCGAATAAACGTTCGGTTAATTAAATCAATAAGTTTATCTTTTATAAGATGATGAGGTAACGTCGTATACAGTGTAGAAAAATCATATGTAGACAATTTAGAAGCCTGAAAGTTTTTTATTTAAATTTATTGAGAACATCATTAGAATTTTTAACTGACCAAATTTAATTCCGTCCCTTTCGTAAACAGTATCATAGTATCTAATCCGATGTTTTTTAACCGCAGTAAGGCATGAAGTTAGCAGTTTGGACAAAACAGTAGTCGTACAAGAACTAGAATTAGCAATGAAACGTGCTTTATAAGGTCGTTTATGAAGTTTCGGTAACCAATATAACGTAGGAAGTCTGCCTTGCTTTTCTTTAATACTCACTGCAAACTTAGCAGTAATATCGATAGAATGGGTATTGACAATAGATCTCTCGTCAGTAGAAATCCGTTCATATGTTTTGGTACTACCAAGTTCTTGTTTTAGAGTATTGATATAATAAAGTCGTCACACAACAACAACATTATTAGCAGCTTTATCAGCTGGAGCCAAAACATACTTCCTATGAAATTCTCGGATACCTTGTTTCAAATATCGAAAAGATAATTTAGGCTTAAGAGGGTATTAGAGTAAAATAACATACGTTCATCAATGATCTTAAAAATCTTTAATTTCCAGTTATTTAAAGCATTAGACTCAACATGCTCTCGTTTACACCAACGCGTACAATAATCATTTAAAGCACTGGCAATTGTTTCCCGACATTTATTGAAATCAATGTGGGCTGGGAATCTATATTTAGGTCCTTTTGAAATAACTGAACGGATTCGTGAATCAGTTATAATCTTCAAGTTACCAGTGACAATATGACCCGCTGGTTGATAACAAAATTTAGAATCTTTACAATCTCAAGAATCAGGGGAACTAGTTTCAATATCAAGATCAGAAACTAATTTATTGAAATTAAGTATAGTATTACGGATAGGTTTGTTATATTTATAACAAATAATAAGAGATTCCGTGTTTTCGAAATATGAAGGTATAGCTGATGTAACATTATTATCTCGAAATATGCTAGGTAAATCTATGAATTCAATACCTTTATTAATGAATGGAATTTTGATGAAGTGTCTAATGTGGTTAATTTCAGAATCAATGTAAGGACGAAGAGCATGTTGAGTATAACATCTAGTAAGGAGCGCTGCTTCATACAAATTATGTTTTCTATCATAAAATTTATTAGCCTCATCATCTAACTAACGTAATGAAGAAACAGACAGTGAAGCTAATTTAGAAAGCATTTGATGACGTCCAGAATTTAAGAGAATATTTAAATCAAAAAGAGATAAAACAGTTTTATGTTTTCGTTTAAAATTGCCATTTTTGCGCTTACCATGGGATCGTTTATTACGTTTTTTAATATCTAAAAGGAAAAAAGCACCGAAATCCGGCATTTTAGAAATATTTCCTTCATGGTAAATATTATCATTAAATCCAAGTGGAAAAGGGGTTTGTAAACGTTTAATCCATTTAAGTTCAAATTCATGTCTTAAAATATTTTTGAATCTTTCTGAAAGTCTGAAATGCTCAGCTGGCTTGGTCTACAACAGAAGTGAAAGAGAATTATACAGCTACTGCTATTTTTAGCTCACCTGAGCCAAAGGCTTAGGATGAGCTATTGTGATCCGTCTGTCCACACCTTTGAAGGATTTCTCCTCTAAAACCCCTGGGCAAGTTTTCTTCAATTTTTATGTGGAGCCTTTTCTTAAAGGGGGGTTGAAAATTTATACAAATAATCATGGTCCGTTAATCAAGATGGCCGCCATGCCCATATATGATAGAAACACTTAAAATCATCTTCTCCAAAACCAAGAAAGCTTCAAAGCAGAATCTTGATGTAAAGCATCATGGACTCAATGTCCGCCAAATTTGTTCAAATGAGGACCCTATGTTGACCTTTGACCTTTTTACGGTAAGGTCAAATTTGCGTCCCATGCATTTGCATAGGGAAAATGTTGAAAAGTCATTTTCTCAAAATGTATTACAGACTAATGGCTGAAACTTACAATGTGTTTTTAAAGTAGTAAAACATTTTAGTTATAATCAAAATTTTGTCCCCTGGAGGTTATCTGCTCTTGCCACTGGGCTATATACATGGATAAAATTTAAACGTCTTTTTCTCTGAAACTCCTTGAGCAATTTCCACTAGATTTCACACGGGGCCGTCTGTCGAAAGGGTATTGCTGATTTATTACAATGGTTCCGCGCCCTTGAACAAGATAGCCACCATGCCAATATACAGTAAAAACACTTAAAAATCTTCTTCTCCAGAACCAAAAACGCTTTGGGGCTGAATCATAGTATATAGCACCGGGGATTCAAGGTCTACCAAGTTTTTTAAATGATGACCATATGTTGACCTTTGACCTTTTTACAGAACAAAGATTGTGGGTACTCGTTAGAACCACTTTGCTGAGGCCGTTCTAACGAGAACCCACAATCTATGTTTTGATTATAAATATATATAAAAAAAATATCAGAGTTTTTTTTATCTGAAAATTTTCAGTTTTTACAGGTGAAATTTTCTATATATTTGAATAGGCGTGTTTTTGTAATGGAGTGCCCGATGCTCGTCGACCTTAAAATACTATGAAACTTCAAAAATTGTAAAACTTTCATCTGATTACAGTGAAATCTATGAATATCTCAAATTTGAAACCTCTCTAAGACATCGGCGCCTGTCTTCCTCTACAACCCACTTTTATCCAAGATAGTTTATTCAAAAACGTACATTTGCAAACTTATCAACAAAATCCTCCTGGAAAAGATTAAAATCGGAATTTAAAAAGTCAAGTAAAATGTTGCAAAGCTAAAAGTAAGCACTATAAAAACCGCAATATGAGCAAACGTACCTTTGACTTGCGCCAAACGAGGTCTCAGATCCGCCTACGTATCGTGCAGTCTGATCAGAGTTTACATTGACCGCATGAAGGAACTCTGCTTCCCATCACGGAACCTTGCCTATATAATTTGACCACCTTAAACCACACGTTTATATAGTAAAACTGAGGTTTACAGGGGTATACATTATTTTTCTTATTTCTGCTCAAAAACATGCATTATGGGTACTCGTTAGAACCGCCTCGTCGAGGCGGTTCTAACGAGTATCACAATGTATGTTTTGAGCAGAAATATGAAAAATATTAGAATTTTTTTATCTGAAAATTTTCATTTTTAGCGGTAAAATTTTCAGTATACATGTATTTGAATAGGCATTGTTTAATCATTACGAAAACATACCTATTTAAATATATTGAAAATTTTGCTACCAAAAACTGAAAGTTTTCAGATAAAAATTCTGATATTTTTTCAAATTTCTGCCTAAAACACAGATTGTGAGTACTCGTTAGAACCGCCTCGACGAGGCGGTTCTAACAAGTACCCACAATATACGGTTTTGAGCAGAAATAAGAAAAATAATGTATACCCCTGTAAACCCCAGTTTTACTTTATAAAAGTGGGGTTTAAGGGGGTCAAAATTATATAGGTATGCTTTCGTGATGTGTTGGCTACCTAAACTGTGTCGAGTGAAGATTCTGATCATGCGCAGTCTGATCTGAATCTTTGCTGGTACACATGTCCAAAGGTACGCTTTGGAGTGTTGTGGCTCATAAGCCTGGGATTAATCAACTATATCATCACGAAAACATGCCTATATAATTTTGACCCCCTTAAACCCCACTTTTATATAGTAAAACTGGGGTTTACAGGGGTATACATTATTTTTCTTATTTCTGCTCAAAAACATAGATGGTGGGTACTCGTTAGAACCGCCTCGCCGAGGCGGTTCTAACGAGTACCCACAATCTATGTTTTGAGTAGAAATATGAAAAATATCTGGGGTTTTTTATCTGAAAATTTTCCTTTTTGGGTTGTAAAATTTTCAATATATTTGAATAGGCGTGGTTTCGTAATGGTTTACCCAGAGTGCCAAGCGATAAAATATGTTACATGGCCATTGTTTGCTCTGGCACAATACGATAAAATATGTTACATGGCCATTGTTTGCTCGTGCTCGATACGATAAAGTATGTTACATTATTTTTTTTTGTGATTGTTTAGCAACAGATTTCGTATTAATAACTTCTTTTTGTTTGTTAAAAACACTTTTCACTACAGAAACCAACGCCTCTGTGAAAAAAATGTCCTTAACCTTTACCAAGCTCTGGGTAAGTTCAGTAGACGACAAATTGGTAATATTTTCTTATTTTGCCTAGAATATAGGCTTTGAGATTCCATGGAATTGTCTCCTAAGGATACAATTTGCTTGAAAGGCCATGACCTACTTTCTGGAAAAGAATAAGACACTTAGTTTTAATGTCTTCTGAAAGAAAAAAAATAAGAAACATAATTTTAATGTCCGCTGAAATTTGTAATATTTTCTTATATTTCTCCCAAACAGGCTTTGACATTTCATACAAATTGGCAAATTGTCATCAATTTGCATGAAATGCCAAAGCTTATTTTCTGGGGAAAATAGGAAATATATTTCAAAATGTCGTCTGCTCAAATTATTACCCAGCATGCTAAGCGTAAAGCAGAGTTTTCACAACCGATAACATCTTGTTTGTGTAAAATTGTCTTTAAGTAAACATGCTATTTAAAAGAAAATGGGACATTAGCGCAAATGGTTATACATGTAGCGACCGCCTAAAATACCTAATTAGCTAACATTAGGTTAACTAAAATAGTCTTTGTAACGTGTACCCCTTCGTTTCCCCATATCATAAAGTGAAAACGAGGTATACAGCGTTATATTGGATACGGTCGCTTTTCGAAATTTTGTTGCTTATAAAACCATTTAGTAAACTAAATAGTTTAAATCTGCAATATATGTATTGATTTGCGAAACGTTTAGCATACTGTGTAAAATCTGGAGCAGACGGAATTTTGAAATATTTTTTTTTATGTTTTTTTTTTTTTTCCAGAAAATTGGTTTTGTCATTTCATGAAAAGTGTCTGGTTTGGAAATTTGATGGAAACTTCAAAACCTGTTCTCTGGGAAAGATAAAATAATTGTCATCAACTTGTCTGCTGACTTTGCCCAGAGAATGGTAAGTTTAACACCGAAACATTCCTTTCTTGTCATAATTTATACATGAATCCTATAGTAACGTGAGAAAACGTCGCTTTTTGACATGCGCGCCCAACGTAGCTCAAATAAGCCTACGAATCCGATGTCTGATCAGCGCCTTCGTTGTCTGCATGAAGACACTTGCATCCTTGGCCAGAAAAAAATGCGACCAGTGAAGATTCTGATGAGACTGAGCGAATGCGCAGCCTGATCTGAATCTTCGCTGGTCGCAAACATGTCCGAAGGTACGTTTTCTAACGTTGCGACCCAAATTATCACATAGAAATACAAAAACAAAACCTAGCTTGCATTACTTTTCTACGCAAAAGGGATCCAGAAGAAAGTCAACTGACTTTTAAATCAGTATCCCAAGATTGTACAATTCTATCGCCATTTTACAACCGGAGAAAGTTTTGCAGACAGACAGTTTCAAAGATAGGAAATAAATACCATCATAAACAATAGTTTAACATGGTTAACTCTTTCACTGCAACAGGCGATAATAATAGGCATTGGCAAACAGCATAGATCCAGATTAGACGGCTCAATGAGCCGTCTCATCTGGATCTACGCTGTTTAACATCAAGTCCATCAACTTTACATATAAATGTCTTTCCAAGCGATAGTTTGTTAAAAAAAAGCAGACGACAAATGTCATCTGGAAATTGGCACCGAAAGAGTTAAAAGTATGCCATTCATTAAAACTGATTATGAAACCAATACTCACATACGCATGCACGCGCGCACGCTCTCTTCTCTATTTCATTGCAGTTTGGTGATTACCATTACGAAAACTTTTCTATTCAAATATATAGAAAATTTCACCTCCAAAAAACCTGATAATTTTCAGATAAAAAACTCAGTAAACCCCAGTTTTACAATATAAAAGTGGGGTTTAAGGGGGTCAAAATTATATAGGGATGTTTTCGTGATGTAAAATTCATTACAGTGATTTATTTTGATTCACACGTTTTTCTTCTGTGATGTATCACTGACTGGACTTGAGAGACTCCATGCGAGCCGAACAATCATTTTCTATGTTTTACAATATTTGAACCCAGCGTAATTATTTGGTGCCAGTAAAATCGATTACTCACCCCAACCCCCTTTCACACTCACATACGGTCCGTTTTATGGCGGTGGTTCTGGTGTATGTGTGTGTTTTTGTGTGTGTGTGTGTGTGGTCTTGAGGCTACTCGCTTCGGGGCTTTTTTGAGTTTGGTCTTGTTCGTTACCTTGTTGTTGTACCCAGCTAGCATTCTACGTAAATCTACCCTGACGGGCCGATGACGGCCCGATATAGATTTACGTAGAATGCTGACTGGGTATTTAGTGGATCTTGTCTAGCATTATTATGACCTCGTTGGGGAAGAGGCTGGTTGCTTTACTTCTCTTTGGTTGGTGGCCTGTGCACTGTCTGTTTTTGTATATTTGATCTTTTGCATTAAAAAGTTCTGTACAGTTTGGGTTTTCGGTGATTTATTTTAATATCGCACTAAACGCATTAAAATATCATGCACTGTCGTTTAGATAAGCATATCCTAGGCATTTAGCTTAAAACAGGATCAAATTCGATGAAGAGATGTCGGTGAAAGGGAGAGCGGGGGAGGGGGTGGGGTTGATGGGGGTCCATAAGACTCATTTTTCTGACACGTATCAAAAGTGTTCAATTTGTGCTAAGTTACTTATTGTGTCCCATTTACTAAAACTGTATTGATTTTGCAACCTAAGCCCTAGTTTTAGAGTAACATGATCCTGATAGTGGGTTGGGTAATTCAGTATGTACCTGAGGTACCATAATTTAAACACCGATTCTCTTTTAAAATATATCACAGCTATTATACCTTCTTCGGTTTGCTAGACAAATGCCTTACGTAATATCCTATCTCACTAACCTCCATTAAAAGATAAATATTACATCTGCAGCATCGCTTATATAAGAATCTTCAATATTTGTTAATTTTGCATCTTGAAATTTAATAAAACATAGCCGTTCTCGGAAACTGAACGGTGAATTATTTGAAACTTACCTAATACAACATTGGGACAGTGCAAAGAGATTACCAAGTTCTTGTGACCTTGACCTTATTTTCAAGATCACAGGGGCTGTGTGGGATTGTCAGAAGGGCAGGTGCCGATAAGGCTATGTTATAGATAAACCATGGTTATTGTCGAGGTTTTGGGTATACTGTAAATTATACCATAGTTTGGTGACCTTTCACTGTCTGACCCAAAACGAGGCGGAGCCGGGCTTGGGTCAGACAGTGAAAGGTCACCTAATTATAATATAATTTACAGTATTCCCAAAACCGAGACAATGAGATGGTTTATCTGTTTTAACAAATGTATGGGACTGCTTTTTTTCTTATAAAAATTATACATTCATTAATTTAGTGTATCAATTTATACATTTTTATCTTTATTTAATTTTTTTATTTATTATTTTTTATTTGTATATTTTTATGGTAAAGTGGTAATACCTGGTCTAATGTCATGCTGATTGACCTTGTGTACTTAAAATGACGCAACACCCCGTCTTTTTTTAGCTCACCTGAAACGAAGGCTCAAGGTGAGCTATTGTCATAACTCACCGTCCGTCGTATTCGTCGTCGTCGTCCATCCGTCCGTTTACAATCTTTAAACAACATCTCCTCCTAAATCACTGATTGGATTTTGACCAAACTTCACAGGAATGATCCTTGGTTGATCGTCTTTCAAAGTTGTTCAAATGGTTTCGGTCCGTTGCATATCTAGGTCACAGGAGCTAAAACTAGCTTTTTTAACTAGAAACTTAAAAATCTTCTTGTCAGAAACCAGTTGACTGATTTCAATATAATTTTGCAGAAATGTTCCTTTGGTGATCTTCTACCATGATTGTTCAAGCTATTTGGATTCGTCAAAAAACATGGCCGCCAGGGGGCGGGGCTTATTTTCCCTATATATCTATATAGAAAACTTTAAAAATCTTCTTGTCAGAAACCACTGGACCGATTTCAATATAGTTTTTCAGAAATGTTTCTTTGGTGATCCTCTACCAACATTGTTCAAGCCATTTGGATTCGTCAAAAAACATGGCCGCCAGGGGGCGGGGCTTATTTTCCCTATATATCTATATAGAAAACTTTAAAAATCTTCTTGTCAGAAACCACTGGACCGATTTTAATATACTTTTGCAGAAATGTTCCTTTGGTAATCCTCTACCAAGATTGTTCAAGCCATTTGGATTCGTGGAAAAACATGACCGTCAGGGGGCCGGACTTATTTTCCCTATATATCTATATAGAAAATTTTAAAAAATCTTCTTGTCAGAAACCACTGATCCGATTTCAATATAATTTTGCAGAAATGTTCCTTTGGTGATCCTCTACCAAGATTGTTCAAGCCGTTTGGATTCGTCAAAAAACATGGCCGCCAGCGGGCGAGGCTTATTTTCCCTATATATCTGTATAGAAAACTTTAAAAATCTTCTTGTCAGAAACCACTGGGCCGATTTCAATATAATTTGCAGAAATATTTCTTTGGTGATCCTCTACCAAGATTGTTCAAGCCATATGGATTCGTCAAAAAACATGGCCGCTAGGGGGCGGGGCTTATTTTCCCTCTATATATATCTATATAGTAAACTTTAAAAATCTTATAGAAAACTTTAAAAATCTTCTTGTCAGAAACCACTGGACCGATTTCAATATAATTTTGCAGAAATGTTTCTTTGGTGACCCTCTACCAGGATTGTTCAAGCCATATGGATTCGTTAAAAAGCATGGCCGCCAGAGGGCGAGGCTTATTTTCCCTATATATCTATATAGAAAACTTTAAAAACCTTCTTGTCAGAAACCACTGGACCGTTTTCAATATAATTTTGCAGAAATGTTCCTTTGGTGATCCTCTACCAAGAGTGTTCAAGCCATTAGGATTAGTCAAAAAACATGGCCACCAGGGGGCAGGGCTTTTTTTCCCCTATATATCCGTATAGAAAACGTTACAAATTTTCTTGTACAAACTACTGGACCTATTTCAAAATAACATTGCAGGAATGTTTCTTATGTAACCCTCTATCAAGATTATTCAAGCAGTCATGATTCATCAAAAAACATGGCCGCTTTATATCTATATGGAAAGTTTTAAAAATTATCTTGTTAGAAACCACTGAGCCGATTTCAAATATAACTTGGTAGCAATGTTTCTTTGGTGACCCTCTACCAAGATAATTCAAGTAATCATGATTCATCAAAAAACATGGCTGCCAGGGGGTGGGGCTTATTTTCCCTATATATCTATATAGTAAACTTAAAAAATCTTCTTGTCAGAAACCAATGGACCGATTTCAATATAACCTGGCAAGAATGTTTCTTTGGTGACCCTCTACCAAGGCTATAAAATTTATACAAAAATCTTAGAGCAGTGAACTTGGCTGAAACTTCAACAGCAAGTATGCAAAGTTGTTTGCTCAGGTGAGCGATATAGGACCATCATGGTCCTCTTGTTTTTAATTAAACTGACTGAGACACTACTGCTAAAATCTGATTGGTTGCAAGCATGTCAGTCAAAAGAAATAACATGAGCATCTTAATTTGGTCAAATTTTAGGGCAGTCCGGTTGGTCAGCTTTGGTCATTATAATATATTCCAGACACACTGTCTGGTTTTCTGTGTTTTATTCAACAAAAAATTGAATGTTTCATTTTTAAATAGAAAGTTGCTCAGTGCAGAAATAAATTTGAAGTTCCTCTAACCTTTACCATTCTCTGGGCAATTTCAGCAGACAATATATTTGATAATACCGTTCTTATTTTTTCCAGCCAACAGAATTTGGCATGTCATTCAAACTCTCTATTGGAGACAATTTACATGAAATGTCAAATCCAATTTTTTGAGATAAAATAAAAAAAAAAACTATTTCAAAATGTCTTCTGCTGAAAATTGATGGTTAGCACTTTCAGTGCAATTTCAGCAGACAATATATTGATGAAATGTTTTTTTTTTTTCCAGTAAACATTTTGACATTTGGAGACAGTTTGCATGAAATGTCAAATCCTGTTTCCTGGAAAAAATATGAAAATATTTCAAAATGTCTGCTGAAAATTGATGCTTAGTACCCTTGGTACAAAATTCAACATACATTTTGAAATATTTTTCCTATTTTTCCCAGAAAACAAAAACCTGTTTTGGGGGGAAAACAGCATCAATTTGTCATCACCAGAGAGTGATAAAAGGTTAAGGTGCACTGATATGCGGACATTCGAAAGGACACCTGTGAGATCTATAAATAAACCATGGGATAATTTTCAAAAACTGAAAATTATCTCATAGTTCAACTATGGTATACTTTTTGGTAATTGAGAATTAACCTTAGCTGTAGTTACATAGAGACAATGGAATATCCATTGGTTAATTTTATGTTACTTAACTCTCTATTGTTACTTAACAAACGTCTTCATTTTCATCTAATATGTTGCCCATGATTTTTTTTTGGCTCACCAGAACACAGAATGCTGATTGTGAGCTATTGTGATCAGTCAATGTCCGTCATGCGTCGTCTGTCACGCCTCGTGGTGAGTCAGCAATTTGCTATAAATGACAACTTCTCCTAAACTCCTGGGCCAATTTCAATCAAACTTCACAGGAATGATGCCTAGGTGACTCTTTACTAAAAAAAAGTTAAAATTGTTCCGCATCAATGAACACGATGCCGCTTGAACTAAAAATAGGAAAAATCTTTAAATGACAGCTATATCATTGGGCTAATTGCAATCAAACTTCACAGGCATGTCGCCGATGTGTCTTTCAACCAAACTAGCTAAATTGTTCCGCATCAATGAACAAGATGGCCACTAGATCTAAAAATAGAAAAAAATCTTTAATGACTGCTCCTCCTATATATTTGGGTCAATTTGAGTCAAACTTGACAGGCATGCTGCCTATGTTTCTCTCTGTCAAACGCGCTAACATGGTTTTGCTCTTATAAACAATATGGCTACCAGAGCTAAAAAAAACTCCTAAACCCTTTGGCCAATTTCGATCAAACTTGACAAGAATTTTGCCTAGGTGACTCTGTACAAAACAAAAAGATAAAATGGTTTTGCTCCAATGAACAAGATGGCTGTATAGCGCAAACCAGAAAATCTTTAAATGACAACCCCTATTACACTGTTGGGCTAATTTCAATCAGACATCATAAGAATGTTATGATGATATCTCGATACAGTTATATAAGGGTTATGTGTAGTCAGACCATGAAACTCAAGTGAGTGATTTAGGGCTATACTGGCCTCATCGATTACTAGACGCTTGGTTTTACGACGTAAGTTACAGATCTGGGGTAGCATGATCATGGATGTACGTCGGGTAATTCAGTATGAACCTAAAGTATCATACAAAAAGTATGAACCTAAAACCTACCATGTCTCTTTAAATAGTTGCCAATTCCAGTTATACCATCTCCCACTTGTTTGACTCATTCCTCAGTTAGTATCCGGTTTCACATTTTCCCTTTCAAGTAAATTATTGTCTACAGCAATTCTTCTATGAAAACCTCTGATTTATATTATTTTTGCATCTTGGCATTCACAAAATCCTAGCCTTGCCTATCTCAGGAACCAATTGAATTCTTTCAAAAATTAAATAGAGCAAATTCTCCAGATCCCGAGGCACCTTTTTGGATTTGAATCTATGTATATCTAATGGTACAGTTTCCACCAAAATTTATGATAAACGGGACGATTTTGATATATCAATTTCCCTTTTCTGGATGGCGATGTCCCCCAGCGTACCCCATATGGTGTATACATATCTCAACTTATTAGATTCGCCAGAGCTTCTTCAAATCTTAATGACTAACTACCGTAATAAAGCCCTTACTGCCAAACTTCTTAGGCAGGGCTATCGTTATTTTAAACTTCGTAAGCGTTTTTGAAATTTTATCGCAGACACAGTGCCTTGTTAGAAAAATATAGCGTCAGTCTGAAAACACTTCAG
Source organism: Anodontia alba (assembly GCA_964016985.1). Taxonomy (NCBI): domain Eukaryota; kingdom Metazoa; phylum Mollusca; class Bivalvia; order Lucinida; family Lucinidae; genus Anodontia; species Anodontia alba. Next base: position 37,425,091 of record OZ024834.1, read on the forward strand.
CAACAAGGTATATCGGGACCAGACTTTTACGGTGACTTAGTCTACAGATTTAGAAAAATTGTAGGTAAATCTAACTTTTCGGAGCAAGTCAGAAAACTTGTTAACCGTTATAAAAGAATTGGCTATAGCCTGGATATTATGCAGCAGACTGCATGCCTGGTTGTCAACTCAATCATTGTTGATGGCTATGCTTCACTCTTAAATTGCACGACGGCGGTTCGGGCCTCAGACTCAATGACGGCCTCTTCTTAAAACTTTAACCAGTGGGTTGGGGCTTGATGATATGTATTTGGCTAGGCCCGCCGTGGTTCAACTATTGGTTTTCATTTACTCTGGCACACAGTAGAATTAGCCACGAGTGCTCGTCTTTGTTTATTATAGTGATTAATTTGCTTTTTAAGTTTTCGCTTTGGTGCATTTACTGAGTTGGGAGCCTTTATGCGAACCGAATTTTTATGTATTTCTGTATTAAGAGTAGCATCGGGACCCAGGGTTAAGTTGGCTAGCTGTAAAAGTGCTTTAACACCCCCGGTGGTTTACTCTACTGACCGTTCTAAGGTGGTGGTCCCGGTGTTATTCTTACTCTTTGTTGCTTTGTGGTTTATTCTACAAGGCGATTTCTTTTATGTCTCACCTTGTGTTATTTTGTTCTTGTGTTTTTCCGTCCTTTTAGCATTGCGATTAACCTCGCTTGGGGAAGAGAGAGCTAACCTTAGTGCTTTTCGTGCGTTTGTTCGATTTGTGCTTGTTTGGATTTGTCGGTTTCCTCTTCCTAGTAGTGTCTGGGAAGGGCTGCGGTTTGTTATTGTGGCACTCCCTGGACTTTTCTCTGGACTTTTCTCTTACCTTTTTTACATGAATAGACTGTTGGGAGACTTCACATAACATTATCAAAACTATATCAAGATGTCATCATGACGAACATTCTTATAATGTTTGATGAAATTTGCCAAAGGGTAATTTAAATATTTTTTTTTTTCTATTTTTAGCTCTGGTGGCCATTTTGTTTATTTGAGCGGAACCATTTTAGCTTTTTCAGTAGAGTCACCAAGCAACATTCTTGTGCAGTTTGTGTTAGCAATATTCTTGTGAAGTTTGATTGAATTTAGCTAAAATGTTTAGGAGGAGTTGAAATGTAAACATTTTTTTCTTATTCTTAGCTCTGGTGGTTATCTTGTTTAGGAAGCAAAACCGTTTTAGCTATTTTAGTGGAAAGACACCTTGTTAACATTCTTGTGAAGTTTGATTAAATCGGCCCAATGATGGAGGAGGAATTGTCATTTGATGAGTTTGTTTATTTTTTAGCTCTGGTAGCCGTCTTATTCATTGGAGCAACATCGTTTCAACTATTTTAGTACAGAGACACCTAGGCAACATGCCTGTAAAGTTTGATTGAAATTGGCTCAGTGGTATAGGAGGCGTTGTCCTTTAACTATTTATTTAAATTCTGGCAGCCATTTAGTTCATTGGAGCAAAACAAAGGTAAGAGAAAAGTCCAGGGAGTGTCACAATCACAACACGGAGCCTTCCCAGACACCAAGAGGAAGAGGAAACAGACAAAACCAAACAAGCGCAAACTGAACAAACTTATGAAAAGCACTAAGATTAGCTCTCTTTTCCCAAGCGAGGTAATATTAATTCTAGAAGGACTGAAAAACACAAGAACAAAATAATACAAGGTAAGACATAAAACAAGCTGCTTCGTAGAATAAACCACAAAGCAACAAAGAGTAAGATAAACACCGGGACCACCGCCTTAGAACGGTCAGTAGAGTCAACCATCGGGGGTTTAAAGCACTTTAACAGCTAGCCAACTCCACCCTGGGTCCCGATGCCACACTTAATCGCAACTAGTAAAACAAAAAGCACTCTTAATGACAACAAGTAATACAGAAATACATAAAAATACGGTTCGCATAAAGGCTCTCAACTCAGACAATGCATCAAAACGAAAACATAAAAATGAAATTAATCACTATAATAAACAAAAACGAGTACTCATGGCTAATTCTACTGTATGCAAGAGTAAATGAAAACCAACAGTTGAACAAAGCAGGCAAAGCCAAAGATATATCGTCAAGCCCCAACCACTGGTTAAGGTTTTATGAAGAGGCCGTCATTGAGTCTGAGGCATGAACCGCCGTCGTGCAAAAGTAAGATTTTCCTACAGTTTTTCTAAATCTGTACACTAAGTCACCGTAAAATTCTGGTTCCGATATACCTTGTTGCAGAAGGCTTTTCAAACTGACTCTATATTTTTACCAAGGCTCTGCGTCTGCGATAAAATGTCGAAAACGCATTAAGTTTAAAATAACGATAGACTTGCCTCCGAAGTTTGGCAGTAAGGGCTTTATTATGGTAGTTAAAGTCACTGAGATTTGGAGAAGCTCCGGCGAATCTAATAAGTTTAGATATGTATAACCCACATGAGGGGAAACTGTACCATTAGATATACATAGACTCAAATCCAAAATAATTTAGTAGCGAGCCACCTGGGCAACATTCCTGTAAAGTTCGATTGAGGTTTGGCTCAATCGTGTAAGAGTTGTCGTTTAAAGATATTTTTTTTTCTATTTTAAACTCTGGTCGCCATTATGTTCATTAGTGCAGAACAATTTTAAGTATTTTGGTAGAGAGTCATATTGGCAATATTCCTTTGACTGCAATTGGCCCAGTCGTGTATGTGGAGGTGTCATTTATGGCGAATTGTTGATGCAGCATGATGCACGACAGATGAGGCACGACGCACTACGGACACTGGAGAGGACAGGAGAGCAAAAAAGCTATTATAGGCAATATATTATGAAAAATGATTTTTTTGTGAATAAGCATAAAATAATTTAATGGAAAACTGCTCTTTTGACAATCCTACAGCCCATGTAACCTCGAAAATAGGGTCAAGGTCACCAAAATCTACTCATCTCTTTGCACTATCCCAATGTTTTATTCAGGTAAGTTTCAAAATAATTCTTCATACAGTTCCAGAAAAAGGCTAGATTTTATTGAATTCCAAGATGCAAAACTAACAAAAATTGAAGATTTTTATAAGAGAGATGCTGCAAATGTAATATTTTTCTTAAAAGGCAGGTTAATGAGATAGGACATTACCTAAGGCATTTGTCAAACAAAAACGAAAATACAACTGATTGTGATAAATTTTAAAAGAGAAACGGTTTTTAAAATATGGTACCTCAGTTTCATACTGAATTACCACAGCCACTTTCATGATCATGTTACTCCAAAACTATGGCTTACGTTGCAAAATCAATACTGTTTAAGTAAATGGGACACCATAGGTAATGAATCAGCAAAAACAGACTTTTGTTACGGGGCAGAAAAAGGGCCTTATGGACACCCCCCTACCCCCCCCCCCCCCCTTTGTGTTTAAAGATTCAAGGGTAGGTCATCGAAAATTGCAAAATCAGTAGTGAAATCTAATAAATTTGAAAAACTGTCTTCGGTGGGTCAATGAACATAACTGATTGTTAATCAGTTGTATAGCAGAACTGAGACGAACCTTGACAGAAAAAAAAATCCTGCCGTAGATTGCCCTGAGCAATATTGTAACCAGGATATTGTTGCCTCAGTTATGGTGTCGAGATAATTCGCACACGATTTTTTCTTGAATATTTTTGTCAAAACTTGACAAAGATGCAGTAGCCAATCTATCACGAGCAGAAGTGATTATTAGACAATTTATGAGCTGGCTTGCTGCAAGTTCAATGAATTCCACGTCTGGCATGATTGTATGGTTTTCCCTAAATAAAAATTAAATTAGTTTATTCTTTTAGTCTTTAGTTACCATGGCAAACGCTAGGCCGCAATGTTCACTGAGACGTGAAGATAGGACCAGATTCCTTGGTCAACTAGAGGCAGGCATCCGATCAAAATATGTTGCTTATCATATCAATGTTCGTCAAAACACTTTTGTCCGACTAAGACCGCGTCATCAAGCTAATGCTTCTGTGAAAGACCTACCCGGGTCTGGGCGACCGATAGTCACGACTCAACGGGAAGATTGCTACATTGCATTGACTGCTGGAAGACGATCAGTCTCCTCGTACATCATCATAGTGCATATTATACTTCATTTCCTTTGGGATCATTGGGCTCATTGTGCTATATTTGAAAATGGAGTTCTGCTCATGTATATGCTAGAGGGCGTAAGCAGTGTTGCAATATTCATTACTGCTTTTGAAGTCTCAATATAACCGACACTCCCATTTTCTTTGTTTCCAAAGGCAATCTTTTTTTACATTTATTGAGAGAATGACAATACACAAAAAAGGCCCAGGTTCTTGTCCGATCTCGGTCCAGATAGCGAGAAACCGGATCAAATCAGACGGTTTTAACTCTTGAAAATCAGCTAAAAGCCACAGCTTTCCCATGGCACAAAGCGTTGAGACAGCAGTTTTGTAGGCGCCACGGTCGGTGAACCAGAAGAGAATGGCCGCAAGGTTTTGTATCGGACAAGTCACGTTTCTGCCTTCGAAAGGTCAAAGGTCATATCCGAGTTCGGCGTCGCAGAGGGGAACGGCACCTGAACCCAACTATTTAACCTACGATAGCACACAACGGCGGCAGTGTAATGGTCTGGACTGGCTTCAGCGCCAACGGCAAGACTGACCTCGTTATCATTCCTAGTAATCTAAGCAGCCGTCGATAACTTGACGAAATCCTTAGAATCATCCAATACCGTATCTTCGACGAATGGATCGAAATTCGGTTTTCCGTGTGGACAATGCGAGACTCATCGTGTTCGGATCGTTGATGACTTTTTCAAAAAGGTAAGAGAAAAGTCCAGGGAGTGCCACAAATACAAACCGCAACCCTTCCCAAACTCCAAGAGGAAGAGGAAACGGACAAAATCAAACAATGGTAAATCGCACAAACTTACGAAAAGCACTAGGATTATGTAACATCGTAGTTTTTGTGTAAAATTTTAGCTTCCTAGTGCTAAATTTACCGTAGAAGAACAGGGCATACCATTTTTTTTAAAAAATACAGAGAGTGACCATCCGTTGGTTGACGGCCGGATGCCAGTCAAAAGAGGTATTGCAGAAACATTCTGGTTATTTCGGTCCATTGCTGATCTGTTGATTCTTCTGTTGTTCTCGCGTGATTATTCGTGTATCGCGCCCACGAAAGAACAAAAAAAAGTAAACATATTTTGCAGTTGTTTTAATTTGCGTTTTCCCCTTTCTTCAGGTAATGTCATGGTCTATTAACGATGCAGAGATGTTTATTACTATCTAATCTATGTGCCTCAGTGTAGTTTGCAGGAAATTGTTGAACAAAGTGGCGATAGCAAAAGGCATGTTTACAGTCGCACATTTCCAGGGTCTGAGAAAGCTATTTTTACATGCAGATGCTAATATAACATTATAAATTTATCATCGAGGTACTCACTAACCATGATTGTACTTGTCCTGTAAGCCAGAGTTCATTTTTTATGAGTCGTATATTGCTGTAATAGTTTTTGTCCACATCGAAGAAAAGCTGTGTTTTGTACTACAGAAGAGGGCGCCCAGGAGTGTTATAATTAGACCACATATTGTCGTATGTGACAATATTATGACCGGGGTGTTGATTGCATTTTACGACTGTCCATTGCTAGTCATTGATATAAAACGCAGGAAAAACATGGCAGGAACTGGTCGCAGTCATGCCAGTGAGCTGTTCGTTAAGGGCTGGTCGTATGAGGAGAGGTGAGAATGGTTCAACACGTACCAATTTTAAAAACATTTTTTCGAGATAAACTATTCATTTAGCTCATGCTTCTTCGCAATAATCTTTAAAGTCAAGTCAAATACATATTTTCTAGTCAATTCCAAGAATTACTTGAATATGCATATATCCTACAACATTATGCTCATTAAAGGCTGTTTGAAGAATTGAATATAAACCTAGAAATCCTGAGAAACTGTATTTTATATATGCAAGTCAATAATTATCTTATTATGTTCATAGAGAAGAAGAAAAAGAGGTAAGAGAAAAGTCCAGGAAGTGCCACAATCACAAACCGCAGCCCTTCCCAGACATCAAGAGGAAGAGGAAACCGACAAACACAAACAAGCACAGATCGATCAAACATACGAAAAGCACTAAGATTAGCTCTCTCTTCCCCAAGCAAGGTAATCGCAATGCTAAAAGGGCTTTTATTAAATTTCTAGTAATGTTGATCAACATGGGTTTTTTGATAATTGTTTCATTGTGCATACCAGAAATAAGCCTCATTTTTGATCATGTTGTAACGTTTAATCCATACTGGTTAGAAACTGCTGGTTTCAGTGATGATAATTGTTCATCATGAAGCTAAACTGTTTGTTCAGGCATTAAAGAAAAGTTGCCATTCATTTTAGTCCCCTGTTCATATTGATGGTAAAGCATTGTGATTTTTATACTTAATCATTCATACAAAAGGTAATGCTAAATTGTATTTTCTAAAGCGATTATGCATAACTCAGGGAAACCATTTGCATTTTTGATTACCATATTTATACTAAAGAGAAGCTACTCTGCATTTTGAATGTTATTCATACTAGGAGAACACCTGTTGCATCCAGACGCCATTCATACTGTAGAAAAAACATTTCTCCATTGTAAGCCATATAGGTTGTATTGTTCATTTTGTTTCTTCATTGGACTCGGTATACTCTAGAATATGTCGGGTACCAGAGTCGTACGGTGTTTGTTGCATAGACGCACGGTCGGTCTAAGGTACGATTACTGGTGACTGATATTTTCTAGGGTAAGTGCATTTACACATGGAACCAATTATGATAATCATTGGTAGTTATTGTCTGTGAATCGCGCCCACAAAAGAACAAAGAAAAAGTAAACAGATTTTGCAGTTGTTTTAATTTGCTTTTTCCCCTATTCCTCAGGTGGTCCAGTGATACTAGGGGCAGGGGTAACAATTAGCTCTCTTCCAAAAGCGAGGTAATCGCTATGCTAAAAGGACTGAAAAAAAAACACAAGAACAAAATAACACAAGGTAAGATTAAAAAAAAAAATCGCCTCGTAGAATGAACCACAAGGCAACTAAGAGTGAGACTAACAACGGGACCACCGCCTTAGAACGGTCAGTAGAATAAACCACCGGGGGATGGGGTGGGGACGGAGGGGGTTTATGCACTATTACAGCTAGTCAACTTCATCCTGCTCCTGATGCCACCCTTTATTACAACTAGTGAAACAGACAGTAAAATGCGCAGGTGTTTAACGTGACCAAAATGCTAGCATCACAACACAACTAGTAAAACAGAAAGCAAAGTGGACAGCTATGGAAGACGGTGACCACAATGCTAGCATCACAACAGATATAGAAAAAAAAAAAAAAAAAAAAACAGAAAGGAATGCGGAACCACAAAGTTGCAAAAATTGAATGGCCGCCTGTGTCACCCGGCTTAGCCTGCATTGAACATCTGTGTGACATTCTTTGATGGGCCATTAACAAGCGAAGAGACTAGACTTGTTGACTTACCCAGGTTGCTACACTAAGAGTGGGCTTGATTCCTCAAAAACAAATAAGGAGACTGGTGTTTTCTTTGCGAAAGCATTATTGAGTGACGGGTACTGTGTTGCAATTTTTTAATCCTGAGCCCTAGTGACTTTCGGAAAAGATTACTCATGACGCAAACATAAAAAAGTTTTATTCTGAATTCAGTTAAATGTCAGGTACACAATTATGTTCTATACGATATGCAACTTGTTCTGTGTTCCCAACGAAAGCAATAATATAGCCGCAAAAATACAATGTGTGCAGAACTTTGTTTGCTGAGTATATTTAGCTGCACCTAAATTGAAGCAAGGTTGCGATCATGTAAAACTAATACCTCCTCATGCCCCCGCCTCTTACACACACACACTCACACACACACACTTAGCAAGCGAAGCTTGGGTTTCAATATTTTAGAGTAGCTTCTTTGATTACAACTCCATATACCATGAAAGTAGACGTTATTCTTTCATATTTCCAGTTTTATAAAGGAAACAAAACTAAACTTTAGAGCTCTCTCTATCTTACTCTCTCTCTCTCTCTCTCTCTCTCTCTCTCTGATATGCATCTATTTCACCTAAAGTGGCATTTCTTTAAATCGTAACGCGATTGATTCTACTTGGAGCAAGGGAGGTAAGGCGATTCAATGTTATGTGCAAATAATTATCTATTTATTGATCTTTTTAGTTGTTTTTATGTTGAAATTATTTGTACTTTATTTACTGCTCCATACTTCTCCGAAATTACATTTGGGCTAGCTAAAATATTAAAAAAAGAAATTTAGATTATTTGCAGATTTGCAATATAAGGAGCAACAACAGCATTATTTGGAAAACCTAGATTATGAGATGCTTTACTCAGAAATTCTAATGAAAATTAGTTTTGACTGTGTTGGTTGCCAACTTTTGGTGTTTTGGTGATTTATTAAATATTGACAATATTTACTTTGACCAAATGGTGGACCGGATATACCCTACGGAACTCCAATTAAATAGAGCAAATTCTTCCGATACCGAGGCACCTTTTTTTGATTTGAATCTATGTATTTCTAATGGTACGGTTTCCACCAAAATTTATGATAAACGAGACGATTTTGATTTTGATATAGTCACTTTCCCTTTTCTGGATGGCGATGTCCCCCGGCGTACCTCATATGGGGTATACATATCTCCACTTATTAGATTCGCCAGAGCTTTTTCAAATCTTAATGACTTTAACTACCGTAATAAAGCCCTTACTGCCAAACTTCTTTGGCAGGGCTATCGTTATTTTAAACTTCGAAAGGCGTTTTCGAAATTTTATCGCAGACACAGTGCCTTGTTAGAAAAAAATAGCGTCAGTCTGAAAACACTTCAGCAACAAGGTATATCGGAACCAGAATTTTACGGTGACTTAGTACACAGATTTAGAAACATTGTAGGTAAATCTAACTTTTCGGAGCAATTCAGAAAACTTATTGACCGTTATAAAAGATATTATGCGGCAGACTGCATGCCTAGTTGTCAACCCAATCATTGTTGATGGCTATGCTTCACTCTTTAATTGCACGACGGCGGTTCGGGCCTCAGACCCAATGACGGCCTCTTCGTAAAACTTTAACCAGTGGGTTGGGGCTTGACGATATGTCTTTGGCTTGGCCCGCCGTGGTTCAACTATTGGTTTTCATTTACTCTGGCATACAGTAGAATTAGCCGTGAGTACTCGTCTTTGTTTATAATAGTGATTAATCTGATTTTTGTGTTTTTGCTTTGATGCATTGACTGAGTTGGGAGCCTTTATGCGAACCGGATTTTTATGTGTTTCTGTATTAAGAGTAGCATCGGGACCCAGGGTGAAGTTGGCTAGGTGGTATACATTATTTTTCTTATTATTGCGCATAAACATAGATTGTGAGTACTCGTTAGAACCGCCTCGGCGAGGCGGTTCTAACGAGTACCCACAATCTATATTTTGAGCAGAAATATGAAAAACATCAATGTTTTTTTATCTGAAAATTTTCAGTTTTTGGAAGTGAAATTTTCTATGTATTTGAATAGGCGTGTTTTCGTAATGCGGCGTTAAAATCACTTTGCCGTGTTACTTTTGCTGCTTTACAGGTATCATGTTACCATAGGCGTAGCGCTCATTACGCATGTGCGTAACATGTGTAAGAAAAATATTTGCAATAAAGATATCAACTAAAATAAAACATTTTGCTTCTTAAACATAGGAGGTGCTCTGAAAAGAAATGCTTTATCATTTCTAAAAAAAGGCCTTTTGTTAAAGGAAAGAATTTGCTGCTCAGAGGGGGAAGATTCTTTTTTTTAAGCAAGCCCTTATTTTTGAAGCGATACTAGGGAGAAGTTTTCCAAGATGTTTCCTGGGTGTAAAAAACAATTCCGTTCGGCGGTCTGGTTACGCCCCTATTAGGCTACAGGAGATCAAGAACGGAACACATCATTGAAAGCGGCATGTAAGCACAATGCATGTGAGCACTTGTTTTGGATTTTGGTGCTTGTAAGAAGAGCAATTAGTATTTTATACAGTAGAACTTCAATGGCTCGAACCCCGATGGCTCGTTTACCATGGATGAGTCGAGCACGTTCTTGAGTCCGCAGGGATTTCCTCCAAATACGGTATACGGATAATTTAGGGAGATTTTCTTCTTTTATCTTGCAAATGTATGTTGTTTGCACTCATTAGAATCGCCTCGATGAGGTGCTTCTAATGAGTACACACAACATATGTTTATAATATAGAACACCGAAAAGATATCCCTCCATTATGCCTCCTGATATGGCAACCCTCCGTGGCTTGAACTACCGCTGTCTCGAACAAATTTTCATGGTTCCAAAGGGGTTCGAGCCATCGAAGTTCAACTGTAGAAGTTTTTTGGTAAACGGGCCTTTTCATACCCAACTATTTACGTCAAAGCGCCGGAGATAGCCGAGGATTATCGTTTCCGTAGAATGGTGTGAACACACTAACCTGTCCAATAATTTCAATGGAAACTATAGGGGACGCAGACTAATATTTCATGTAAGGTATTTTCTTTACAAATGTCATATTTTGTTTGCTAGTATAGTAAGCAAGACAATCTTATTATCTTTATAATGAAATAAATTTTATCAAAATATTTTGATGTCTTCATGCTTTCCGAGGTTCGAAAAAGGATGCTGGTATGCAAATGGCTTACTATATAGATAAAATCTGTCAGAAGCGCGAATTTTCACATTTTAAGCAAAAATAAACCTATTTTCATTTCAAATGCTCCTGTTGTGAATGTCTTCTTCGTTTTCTGAACTTTATAGTGGTATATAATATGTTTATATTCATTTCGGTCTTTTTGCTTCCAGAGATTCCCTAACATTGGGATTGGACTCTTTATCAGTGTGAACGAAATAGCAGCTGACTTTTTTTTTCTAAGTCCGAATGCACATATGTCTTTTATGATATTATGATAGTCAAAAGGCATTGAAATCACCTATTTATTTTATTACAATTATCAGGAATTTTGAATTCAATATTATACTTTTGCAGGCGAGATAAATATTTCTCAAAAGAACTATTGTTATGTTTTTTTTTTATTATTGTTATTATTTAATTTTACTTCAACAAATGACACTTCAAAGATATAGTCCTAATTATGTCTAAGCATATTATTTCGATTCTTAATGACCTGAAGTTAAATTTTCTTTAATCTCGTAATAAATCAAGCAATAGGTTGTTATACTTTAGGACATTAAAATAAACACAAACGTCTTTTGAATGTTAATTTTCCACCCTCCAGTAATTGTAGTATTTAATTATTTTGCAGAATTATTTGAAGATTTGATGCGAAAAACAAACCGAACAGTTGTTTTGATAAGTCGCATATCGAGTATTCGTCCAAGGAACGCCGTCTTCACACTTTTGTTCCGACAAACATTTTAAACAATAAAATGGCTTTTTAATAAATTCTGTTGGGCCTGTACGTCCGGGTAAGAAAAATATTTTTATACATCCATCCATCCATCCATCCATTTATCCTTTCTTTCTTCTTTCTTTCTTTCTTCTCTTTATTTCTGTATTTCTTTGTTTTTCTTTCTTTCCTTTTCTTCTCTTTTCGTTGATATCTTCTTTGCAAATAGACAATTTATCTTTATCACATGACATTCAAATGGGACAGACTACTCGAGAAAGCCAAATGCTGAAGGTAATCTTCTCGATAATGCCACGGAGGTCAGTAGGGATATAACTGCAAGCAAGGAATTGGCTTCATCACGAAAACACGCCTATATAATTTTGAACCCCTTAAACCCCACTTTTACGAGTATATAGTAAAACTGGGGTTTACAGTTGTATACATTATTTCTCTTATTTCTGCTTAACAACATAGATTGTGGGTACTCGTTAGAACCACCTCGTCGAGGCGGTTCTAGCGAGTACCCACAATCTATGTTTTGAGTAGAAATATGAAAAATATTACAATTTTTTATCCGATTTTTTTTTCATTTTTTGGTGGTAAAATTTTGAGCATATTTGAATAGGCATGTTTTCGTAATGTATTTACGGACATGACACGCTTACTTCTCTTCACCGAACCGCAAGATATATTTCGACATGACTGAAACCATACTATCTCACTTAAACAGCAAATGTAAAATATCATTTCAAGGCAGGTGAGATGTGTTAAGATGTTCTACTGTAATTTTACTCCACTTAGCAATACTGATGAGGTAGTCTGCTTCCATTCCAGATGTGTCTGTGTGTCCGACCGTCCGTGGTAGGTATGTATGCAAAATCTTTCACACGCAATTCGTTTCCCTCCAAACATTTTTGTTTCAGGCATTCCATTCACTATTAATGAGCTTTTACTACAGACAAATGCTGGGGTCTACCTTATTAGGCCGGTTTTTTTTTTAGAATATTGTTGTTTTTAACCAGGTTTTTCAATTTGTTTGTTACTTCTAGCCATCACGAAAACACGACTATATAATTTTGACTCCCTTAAACCCCACTTTTATGTAGTGAAACTCGGGTTTATAGGGATATACATCATTTTTCTTATTTTGCTAAAATCATAGATTGTGGGTACTCATTAGAACCGCCTCGCAGAGAAGGCGGTTCTAACGAGTACCCACACTCTATGTTTTGAGCAGAAATCTGAAAAATATAGGCTTTTTCTGAAAATTTTCCCCTTTTTGATTGTAAACTTTTTAATATATTTGAATAGGCTGTTTTCGTAATACAACCTTTTCACTTCATATATCTGCTTAATTTGCTTATGAATCAAAATATTCTTCGATTCCGATATTGTATGGTAAAACGCGTAATTTACATAGCTCCACATCAGAGGGCTAACACGATAAACATTTTTTTCTTATTTCTACACAAAAACATACGTTATGGGTACTTATATGAAGCGCATCAAAGCATTTCCTACAATGAAATTGCATGTGCGCCCGTGTCCAGTTAGCTGTCTGCCTTTGCTACCCACAGAGTGTCCTGCAGATACCAATCAGCCTGATCTAAGTCTTCCCTGAGCGCACATGCAATCATGTAGGGAATGCTGTGCCCCAGCTCAAATGTAAACAGTAGCACAGAACAAAACATGACGGTATCAATACACTAGCACTAAGATACTTACGCATGTCCTCTGTCAATCATCACGTGTAAAAATGCATTTCCCTGGCTGTCTTCAATATAGGCTGGTTTGACGTTTTTCAGCAGCATAAGGAAGTCGATTAGGCCACTGTCGCTTATGTGGTTAAACCACTTCAGTGAACCATGATGCGGTTGTTTCTCGAGTCTCGTGCAGTATTGTCTTAACTGCTCTTTATAGGCTAAGCTACTGAAATTTAAAATGACGAAGTTTGTCGTGTTATACTTATCGAACGCCGCAATTGGGGTACGGTGGCTCGCTCACTTAAAGGGGTTTTCTGTATTCTCATATTGTCTATGCGTATTTTGCGGCGTATGTTTAACACACTTATAGGGACATAACGTTCTGACCTACTTTGGACCGTTTTGTATGCCCGATAAAAATGAAGCTGTAGAATTGTTGAATGAGATTTTACCAAACTTGCAGAGATATAGTACTATGATAGAGTTTATTGTCTTCGCCTATGGGCAGCCAAACAGTTTACCATTGTTTCCATGGACTTCTCGAAACTATAACCAAATATAAGTGTAACAGCTTGGTCTAAGCTAATACTTGATAGTTATTACTTTAAGATATCTATATGTTTGTGTTTTGACTGACTAAGACTATTCTGCAAGGATAGAAGACACAGAAAATTACGAGTATCCTTTCTTTGTTGTTTTCGTGAACTGTCAGATATGCTAAGTAATGTCTACATGATATCGCTAGAACCAATGAGTGGATTTTACCAAACGTGCTAGGATATAGCATCGGGCACGCTTGAGAGCTGATAAGATTTTGTGCTTTTGACATATTTGGAAGCACAGTACAGTTATAAAATATTTATTTTTTATGCCTTACTTGAAATTCCCATACAAAATTCCCATAGGCCTGAGGGTGCATCACGAAAACATGCCTATATAATGTTGACCCCCTTAAACCCCACTTTTATATAGTAAAACTGGGGTTTACAGGGGTATACATTATTTTACTTATTTCTGCTCAAAAACATAGATTGTGGGTACTCGTTAGAACCGCCTCGCCGAGGCGGTTCTAACGAGTACCCACAATCTATGTTTTGAGCAGAAATATGAAAAAGTTAGAATTTTTATCTAAAAATTTTCAATTTTTTTGGAGGTGAAATTTTCTACATATCTGAATAGGCGTGTTTTCGTAATGATATTATTTACTATTTCCCTAGGGCGATAGTAAAGAATGTATCACATGCGCAGCAGAGGGTGCGCGTAGGATTAGTTAAATGTAAAAGGCTGAGTTTGATTTTCTTTACTCATTCCCCTGGACGGTAGTCAAAAATATCACATGCGCAGCAAAGGATGCGTGTACGGTTCCCTTTACGTAAAATTGGAACCAGGTGTAAAAGAATGGTGTAATATAATAAATATTACATTTCTGAGTTGGTAATAGTAAAAGTGTCATTCTGAGGAATATGACTATGGACCGAGGCGAAAACCCGGAGGAATGTGATTTTCGACCAAGTTTTCACCTCAGTCGATAATCATATTTCTCAGGGTGACATGTTTCATTACGAAAACATGCCTATTCAAATACAATGAAAATTTCACCTCCAAAAACTGAAAATTTTCAGATAAAAAAACTCCGATATTTACTAATTTTCTGCTCAAAACATAGATTGTGGGTACTCGTTAGAACTGCCTAGTCGAGGCGGTTCTAACGAGTACCCACAATCTATGTTTTGAGCAGAAATAAGAAAAAATAATGTATACCCCTGTCAACCCCAGTTTTACTATATAAAAGTGGGGTTTAAGGGGGTCAATATTATATAAGCATGTGTTCGCGATGACTATCGCCATCCAAGTAATGCAATATTTATATACTACTGTGTTAAGGTTTCATCCCGGACGATACTTCATAAGCTTTTGGGTTGGTGTTTTATCATACTTTCACGAAAACTTATGAGCTGACTAGGATAAGTGACCTTGGGTTCTTGTTCGCAGTCCTTATGGTCCCTGAAGTGCCATCTGCCAGCCAGACAAACGTTGAACAATATTACTAGATTCATATACAGTAATACTTTAATAACTTAAACACCCATAAATCGTTTATTTGGCTGACTTGAACTCGTTTGGGAGTCCTAAGGAGATTCTTCCGATAGCTCAAGATAACATATATTGAGGGACATTTTGTTTGATCATGAATATGTATGACGTGTGTATCCGTAAGAATCGCTTCATCAAGATTCTAATGAGTACACTTAACATATACCATTAGTTTATAAAAGATCGGAAAGGCGTACCTTAATTATTCCCATTTGCCTCCTCATTACGAAAACATGCCTATTCAAATATACTGAAAATTTCACCACCAAAAACTGAAAATTTTCAGATAAAAATTCTGATATATTTCATATTTCTGCTCAAAACATAGATTGTAGGTAATCATTTGCACCGCCCCGCCAAGGCGGTTCTAACGAGTACCCACAATCTATGTTTTTGAGCAGAAATAAGAAAACTAATGTATACCCCTGTAAACCCCAGTTTCACTATATAAAAGTGAGGTTTAAGGGGTCAAAACTATATAGGTATGTTTTCGTGATGCTGACCTGGCGTTATGATAAACCCTCCGTGGTTCGAACTACCCATGTCTCGAACACAATTCCATGATCCCTAAGATATTCAAGCCATTAAATTTCGACTGCATTAATTATTATTATTTATATGATTTAGATGGTTGAAGTATTGATAAATAAAGAAAAAATAGCCAGCCCATGACAAAACTAAAAAAATGGCATGTGCCCCAGCGAACTTAGATCAGCCTTGGCATCTGCCCAGTCCGAGCTGAATCTTTGCTTTGCGTTTAATGCATCACGAAAACATGCCTCTATAATTTTGACCCCCTTTAATCCCACTTTTGTATAGTAAAACTTGGATTTACAGGGGTATACATTATTTTTCTTATTTCTGTTCAAAAACATAGATTGTCGGTACTCGTTAGAACCGCCTCGCTGAGGCGGTTCTAACGAGTACCCACAATTTATGTTTTGAGAAGAAATAAGAAAAATATCAAAAGTTTTTATCTGAAAATGTTCCTTTTTTGGTTGTAAAATTTTCAATGCATTTGAATAGGCTTGTTTGCGTAATGGGATAGCTAAGGACTCAAGCTTTCTTTATGCGGACAGAGAAGACTGATCAGACTGGGCGGATGCCCAGGCTGATCTGTCTTCGCTGGGCGCTCATGCTGTTTTATTGTTTTTATTTTTCATGCGCTGGCTCAAATGATAGATAAAGGAACTTCGTCTTGGTGGGGCAAATTCTCCTGATGCCGAAGCTTCATTTTCGGATTTAAATTTGTCGGTGTCTGATTGCAACATTGCAACTAAAGGTTTCATCACGAAAATATGCTTACATAATTTTGACCCCCTTAAACCAGATTTTTATATAGTAAAACTGGGGTTTACAGGGGTATACATTATTTTTGTTATTTCTTGTGGGTACTCGTTAGAACCACCTCGCCGAGGTGTCAACCAACACATAATCAGAGGCCAAACGAAACGCACAATCAAATGTCGATCGAAACCCACAGTCACAGGCCAATGAAAACCTTTCTTGCTTTGTAAACTCTACAGAAGCTATTACTTTTTGTAAGAGGATAGGGGGAGGAGTAGGCCTACTCATCCGGGCTTGTTCTCATTGCATATGCCAGGGGTACCTTTTCGCCCAGTGTGACTGTTATAATTTAGAAACATTCAGCGCATTGCAAAGCTAAACAGAAAAGAATGGTGGAGATATTGTCTATAATCATAATTGGTCGCACTGCATAATTTAACGATATCTCCAAATAAGGCGCTTTTTCAAGCACAGATATTAATATTTCTCTTATTTCATAGCAAACCATATGTTGTGGTACTGATTAGAAGCGCCTCGCCGAGGCGCTTCTAATGAGTACCGCCAACATATGCCGAGGCGCTTCTAATGAGTACCGACAACGTATGTTTTCGCAGAGAAGTAAAATAATACCTACTTAATACCCCGATTATCTTTCGCTATGATTTTACATACGTACGTTTTGTTTTGCGTCGCCGAACCTCTGTAGCGGAAATCTTGAAGCCAGAACTCTCTGATAGGTTTATCATACCAAAACACCAGTGATCCGACAATGTCTCCATTGGGATAATAAAATTTTTCTGGATACTTTGCTCCGCTACAGTGCCAGTTTATGATTATTCCGCTCCCTAAAAAGAACATTTACTAATGCAAGTGAGCCGCAATGTGATGTGATGTACGTTCGGACCTGTGCGCCCAGTGAAGACTCAGATCAACCTGTACAACCGCCCAGGTTAATCCATTTATGCCGAACGGACTCTTCTGTTTTAACACTTTGGACAGGTCCATTTCCAATTTAAGGGGTATCTGGTTAGTTTTTATCATTATCATGTTTTAAAGAAATTCCCGTGTTTAATGCAAACTGTGTAGACCCTGATCAATCTGCGGCGTCTGATCTGGGTCTATACCGTTTGCCATTGTCCCATGTATGGGGCGCTAGGCTTAAATGGGTTAATCTTCGCTAGGTGCTTTGTGTATAGAAAGAACCCAAGCGTTCTTTAGGCAGATAGTGAAGAAGTGAAGACTCGGATCAGAGCTCATGCGCAAGATGATTTCAATCTTTGATGTGCAATCCCCCAATTTGATCAGTCTTCGCTGGGCGCCCTTTGTATAGAAAGAACCTAAACGTTCTTCAGGTAGATAGTGAAGACTTGCTCAGAGTACGCATGCGCAAGATGATACGTGTCTTTGCTGAGCACATATGCAGAAGAATGCGCAAGCAGATATCGAATACTTATCAGAGCACACATGTGCAAGATAATATGAATCTTTAATGCTCAATCGCCAAGTTTTATCAGTCTTTGCTGGGCGCTTTAGGAAGAAAGGACCCAAACTTCTTCAGGCAGTGATCAGGCAGATAGTGAACACACCGATCAGAGAGAGTATGCGCAAGATGATATGACTCTTTTATGTGAGGTCGCACATTTTGATTCGTCTTTGCTGGACGCCTTGGGTATAGAAAGAACCAAAAGCTCTTCAGGCAGATAGCGAAGACTTGCTCAGTGCGCATGCGGATGCGCAAGATGATACGAGTTTGCTGAGCACATATGATCGCTGGCAAATTCTCCCATTTTGCAACTTATACGAGTATATTAGGTTTGACTCCCATTGAAACTCATGCGATAAAATCAGTGTAAAATGTGTTCGCTTTGGTCATACTGAACAATATCTGTTTCTTTTTAACAATGACCTCTGTTTACATCTTTTCCATTGGAATACTGTCATGGATTGTTGTTGTTGTTTTTTTAAACCTCAAAGACAAATTCGATTAGTACCTATTGACTCCCATTGGAGCTCATGCAATAAAGCCAGTTTAAAATTCTCACGACAGAGTTATTTCGCTTTGCCTACTCAGAACAATTTATATTGCTTTTTTCAACAAGCATATATTATGAACCGCCTCTGTTGACAGCTGGCGAACGTTAACGTTATACATATGGTTTAATAGACTATTTCTATTGATCGTTGTTTAAAACCTCAAATACAAAATACGTAATCAGCAGAGCTTTAAAATATGTTTGCTTTTATGTCTTTTTTTAAATTTTTATTTCATATAAAATATTTGAGTGGGGATATCCAGGAAATGTCACAATCATAAAGCACAGCTTATCGAGACATTTGAGCTTTGCGTAGATATTTCGCCTGTTCGTCAACATAACAAATAATTATACCGTATCCACCCACAATATTGGGACATTTAAAGTCCTTACCATACTTTTCCTAGGAATAGAAGATGTCAATTTTCATTACGAAAACACGCCTATTCAAATATATAGAACATTTCACCTCCAAAAATTGAAAGTTTTCAGATAAAAACTTATATTTTCATATTTCTACTCAAACTATAGATTGTTGGTACTCGTTAGAACCGCCTCGGCGAGGCGGTTTTAACGTGTACCCACAATCTATGTTTTGAGCAGATATATGACAAATATCAAAATTTTATGTCTAAACACTTGCAGTTTTTGGTGGTGAAATTTTCAATATCTTTGAATAGGCGTGTTTTCATAATAGATGGCCAAACTATAAAAGTTTCTTTATGTGAACAATGAAGACTCTGATCAGACTGCGCAGATGCGAAGGCTGACTTGAGTCTACATTCGGCGCAATTTAAAAAGGAAGGTACATTTTCTCACATTACAGTTATTATTTACAAATCTCCAGCCAGACCAAATCAAGAATCTGCTTCGCTACTGTGGTCACCGATGTCTGGCCATTTAAGTCATGTCGAGAAAACGGAAGGGTGTATTGAAAAGCTCTGTACAAAGAAGCGCCTACAGTCATGAGCTGAGTTCTGCTTCCAGCGGGATTTAAGCCCGGGCTCTCGTGATCCGAAGTCCGGAGCGCTAACCAATCGGCCATCCGGACGCTTCCTACAATGAGGAACATCTTGTACAGAAACTCAACTATAAAAATGAACATATTCATGAGGTTTGACAATCTCGGCTTGCTAATATTCGAACAAGAGAGAGAGAGAGAGAGAGAGAGAGAGAGAGAGAGAGAGGAAGGCAAAAAACAGGAATCGATGCAGTTACCTAACACCTTCCGTCCAAGACACCATGGGAAAGAAGGACGCACTTAAAGTAACAGCACCACAATCAAAATACTACAAGCAGAAAGCCAAAAGGACAGTTTCTTTCCCAAAAATGGCCAAACGACTGTCCAAAATAAAAAATTTCTAGCGTATGCCATAAAAACGTAATGACAAAATGCATAAAGAAAAATGTTTAAAATGATATTATATTACTCAGCAAGATGGCACCGTTACAACTGAACATCAAGAAACGTTAAAATACGTTAAATAAGATAATGCAATTATCTAGAGATTTGTTTTCATTTGCGAGATAGTTTTCCTGAAGAAGTCCTAATATTGTCACCGTTCAACCCATTAACCCTTGTCCTGCTGAATAAATTAAGATGCCACACCCTTTTCAAAATTTCAGCCGATCAGATTACTTGATCCAGATTATTGAAATAAATTCAGAAACTCAATGGCAAACAGTGCAGATCCAGATCAGTTGGCTTCTTAGAAGCCAAGTGATCTGGGTCTACACTGTTTGCAAAGGCAGAGTTTATCCGGGTTTAGCAGGAGAGAGGTTAACATTAAAATCAAAACTGTACAAATAACGACACGCGTGCCCACCTGAAGCCTCATAGTTTCATGCGGATTCTATGCTCCTAGTTATAAGAAATTGCACAAAGAGAGGTTACTTCGCAGCTTGCAGTGGTGTCGTATTTAATAAGAAATGTTTCGACGAGAGCTTTTTATTAGAACAGATAGCAAAACAAACAAAACTTTATGTACATTTAATTGATTTCTTAAGGCTTTGTTTTTTTTTTTTCTTTCAAAAAAGATTTTGTTTTACACAAAACATATATAAACTGCTTGGTGAATACCTGTATCATTTCTGTATTCTGTGATTTTGTCCTTAACTTCCTGTGTAGCCACTGGCAAAATATCCCTGTACCAGTTTACAAGGCGGCCAGTCATAAATGGCATGTTCCTCATATGAAACATCCTACAATCATAATTGCAAAAAGTACAATAATTATATCAGTTTATAAAAAACACCTTTCCGTAACCTTATTTTCTTTGCGAAATAAAACTAATGATACTTCAAAAAAGTGCAATACAATAATTGTCAATTTAATTTAGAATTGGAATAGTTTAAACTTACATAATAGTGAAACAATAACCAGATGTATTCACATTATGGTTATCAGTGGTCATACTTTAGAATAGAGATTATGAACGTCTTGGCTGGAGTTTAAAACATAGTAGTACGAGGGTCCTGCAAAAAGGTTTTGTCACTGGGTTCGGATTACTTCAGTGCTACGTTTTATCAAACATATTTTTATTACAAACCTTCAAGTACCCCCCCCCCCCCCTTTACTGAAACACATTTTGTAACCTTTTTACCCAGTCGCGAAAAGCAGATAAATAGTCTTCGTTTGGTATCTGTTGGAGACACTGATAAATAGCGCTGCCAAGAGAACTTCTAGACGTATACTTATTTCCAGAGAGCATTTTCTTAAGCCTTGGAAATAAAAACAGAAGTCACAGGGACTCAGGTCAGGTGAATAAGGTGGATGTTTTAAAACTTTCTCCTTTTTAGAAGCCAAAAATGATTAACAACCTCACACTTATGAGAGGAGGCATTGTCATGTAAAAGGTGGACTCCTGACCATCTTTTGCTTGGTCCATGTTCAAATGTAACAAGTAAATTGGTCAGTGTATATGACTGCATCTATTTCAATTTGAAATAACTCGGTCAGTTGGAAAGCAATTTCAACGAAATAAAAGGGTATCGTTAGCTATTCAACACACCATTCAAAGGCAGTGAAGCATTTTAAAATATCCCTGGGATAAAACTAAAGAAGCCTATTAGTGATAGCAGGTCCCTCGTATATATTTATACAACAACTATAAATAGGCAAACATAAAAGAAATGAAGGCATATATAATATAGTCCTCAACAAAACTTTAATCTAAAACTTTAATCATACAAATTTTATGCACGCTCTTATTCAGCATTCTGAGTATCCAATAAGTATGAAATAGTTAGTGTTCATAAAATGATATTTTTGTCGCTTGTAGTTTTGTTTTAGTGTTGTACGTTTCCGTACCATAAGGTTGTCTTTGGGAACAAAGAACACACAAAATAAAGAAAAGAGGTGACTCGGTTTTATAATGTATTCGGCGATGCTACGTGCGCCGTAAAATGCAGTTTACGAAACTGCATAAGTCTGATTATTCCTAAAAATACCAAAGAAAATGCAGCGGACATTCCATTTACTTATATTACTGAGTGAAAAAAAGTTTGGAAATTTTAACTTAATTAGCTGCTAGGGTAGGTCCTATTTCCTCTGGAAAAAACAAACAAACTACTATCTGCTCCAGTTATGATTGGGATTTTAAGGGAAATTGTTGTGAGTACTTCAGTGGCCGTATTATTTCTTTATTCTCCAATCTCTGATTATAACTGCTGCTTATAATAATAATAATAATAATAATAATAATAACAAGGCATCGCAGGTGATACAAATTCCCTCGCAAAAGACTACTTCGTGTGGATAAACACTGAACTGGGGAATTTCATGACATATTATAGTTATGTGAATGAAGAAACAGAAAGCCTGTGACCTAAATGTAAAGGTCATCTATGACCTTGACATTAAGGTAGAGTATTGAAAACATTCAGATTTTTAGGTTGGGCGGGATAAGATCTCACATGATAGAAATATCTGAGCCATGTCAACCCTGACCTTGAGCTCAGGCCCCTGAAAGTCTAACTTGCTCGAGATATCGTCATATCCACAAATGTCTGGATATATTAAAAACCATTGATAAATGCAGGCGCTAGAGCGATGACAGTTATTTTTTTCTAAAAATAGCCACAGTGATCTAGACCTTGAGCCCAGCAATTAAAAGTTGAAGTTGCTCGAGATAAAATGAAAGTTGAACTTGCTCGAGATATAATGGAGGTTGAACTTGCTCAAGATATAATACCAACAATTGTGTGAAGATATATTAAAGTCCATTGCTAAATGCAAGGAATGGGGCGGTACAATTGTTGTTGTTTTCTAAAAATAGCCACCGTTACCTTATCCTTGAGCCCAGCAAGGTTTAATTGAACTTGCTCGAGATATTATCATACCCAACATTAATATGAAGTTATATCAAAATCAATTGATAAATGTAGGCACTAGAGCGGTGACAAAGTTTTCTAGAAATAGCCACAACGACCTTGACCTTGATCCCAGCATACTGAAAGTCAAACTTGCTCGAAGCATTATCGAACCAAACATTTGTGAACTTATATCAAAATCCATCAATAAATGTAGGCCCTAGAGCCATAACAAAGTTTTTTTTTCTAAAAGTAGCTACAGTGACCTTAACTTTAAGTCCTGAAAGTCAATCTTGCCCGAGGTATTACAATACGCAACATTTGTGTGAAGTTATATTAAAATGCATTCATAAATGTAGGCACTAGAGCGATAACAAAGCTTTTCTAAAAATGTCCATAGTGACTTTGACCTTAACCCCAGGATCCTGAAAGTCAAACTTGCTCGAGATATGATCATACGCAACATTTGTGTGAAGAGATATCAAAATCCATCAATAAATGTAGGCACTAGTGCGACGACAAAGATTTTTTTCTCTAAAAAAAGCCACAATGACCTTGAGCTTAAGTCCAGGACCCTGAAAGTCAAACTGGCCCAAGATATTATCAAACCCAATATTTGTGTGACGTTATATTAAAATCCATCAATAAATGTAGACGATCACAAAGTTTTGTTTTATTTTGTTTTGGAAAATAGCCACAGTGACCTTGACCTTGAGCCAAGAACCAAACTTGCTCGAGATATTATCATATCCAACATTTTGTGACGTTATACCACAATCCATCAATTAATGTAGGTGCTAGAGCGATGACAAAGTTTTCTAAAATAAGCCACAGTGACCTAGACCTTGCGCCCAGAACCCTGAAAGTCGAACTTGCTTGAGATATCATCATACACAACATTTGTGTGAAGTTATATAAAAATCCATCAATAAGTGTAGGCCCTAGAATGATGACAAAAGGTGAATATACGTGCATACGTATGTACTAACGTGAGGGGCAAACCCTATATACCCTCGCCACTTCGTTGTCTGAGGGAATAATAATAATAATAATTATTATTATTATAAATAATAATAATAGTAATAATTATGTACGCTTTATCTGGGCCTGAAAAGTCCTATAATAATTTATGTAATATAAAGGAGGAAATAAAAGTAATGCAGCTCTTATAATTACGCTTTAACCTTAAGAAAGAGTTTTCTCCAAAAGGAATTACAAACACCTGCAAGAATTCTCAGTCAACAGTAATGCTCACCGGAAGTTATATTATTAAAAAACTTAAATGATTCGAACACCGAAGGTTCGTTTAATGTGGCTGATTCGAATTGTGTTTTAAATTTCTTCCGATATCTAAAGAAAACAAATATTTAGGGACGTTTAAAGGGAATTTCTTATTTTATCAAGAAAATGAATGTTGTGTGTGCTCATGGGAGTCGCCTAATCAAGGCGAGTCTAATATATATATTCATTGTTTTTAGAAGATCCGGAGAAGACATCCCTTAAGTTATGCCCATTTGCCTCCTGACCTGGCGCTATGATTAACTGTCAATGGCTCAAACTACCTATGTCTAGAACAAATTTCCCTGGTATCAAAGATGTTCGAGCCATTGAAGTTCGACTATAATTCAAATGACAATACCAGAAATGCTACATATGTTATTGGAGAAAAATGTAATATTCATGTGCTTTATCATTGATCACGAGATACTATTATATAGACTGCATTTATATATTATATACCGTCTAAATAAAACTTAGATAAAAAAAAAACAACAAACAACAAAAAAAAAAAAAAAAAAAAAAAAAACAACAACAGCTGGCACTTTGATACTCAATGGCAATCGTTGAACGCATATCTTAGAGAAAGAAAGAAAAATAAAAACCGACCAAAACACTTTATGGTATGTACAGTGACCCTTGTTACAAAGACATCATTTTTTGTTCCCAAAGATGTTGCCATTAAGACGAATTTTCCGTAGTCAAAAATCCTTAATGAGCAGAATGATATGTAAGAATGACTTTGACATATCCTTGTTTTCTCTTAGAATTTATGGTTTGATATTCGTTATAATCGCATCACTGAGGCGATTCTAACATATATCCAAAACATAATCTTACT
The DNA here is from genome assembly GCA_964016985.1 of Anodontia alba. Taxonomy (NCBI): domain Eukaryota; kingdom Metazoa; phylum Mollusca; class Bivalvia; order Lucinida; family Lucinidae; genus Anodontia; species Anodontia alba. The sequence goes on from OZ024834.1 coordinate 37,450,022, forward strand.
TGAAATATTAACAGTGTTCTTGCATAGTCTATTGGTTGTGTACAGGTGTAACGACACGTCAACCCTTGTGGGTCATTTTGTGCCGTGTCCCAGAGAAAGGGAGAAGAGAGGGACAAGGTAGAAAGAGGAAAATGAATGAAAGTGAAGAAACAGCAGAAATGAAATTCCCCCTCTACCCTTACCTTCTGCAAGCAGGGACGGCAGGCCTTGCCCCTCTAGACCTTGGGCTTGCCATAGACCCCCTCCCCCACCCCATGGGGAATTTAGTACACTAGAATTTTCTGAAACTACAAGATGTTGCCATTAAGACGAATTTTCTGTAGTCAAGAATCCTTAATGAGCAGAATGATATGTAAGAATGACCTTGACATATTCTTGTTTTCTCTTAGAATTTATGGTTTGATATTCGTTATAATCGCATCACTGAGGCGATTCTAACATATATCCAAAACATAATCTTACTTGAAATATTAACAGTGTTCTTGCATAGTCTATTGGTTGTGTACAGGTGCAACGACACGTCAACCCTTGTGGGTCATTTTGTGCCGTGTCCCAGAGAAAGGGAGAAGAGAGGGACAAGGAAGAAAGAGGAAAATAAATGAAAGTAAAGAAACAGCAGAAATGAAATCCCCACTCTATCCTTACCTGCTGCAAGAAAGGACGGCAGGCCTTGCCCAACCAGACCTTGGGCCGGTCATAGACCCCACGCCCCCACCCCAATGGGGAATTCAGTACACTAGAATTTTCTAAAACTACATAATATAAGAAACAAAATGACACATGTTAGCTCTCTGGCGATGGAGGTGTTTACATGTAACAGCCATGTTACTAACGTTACCCTCAAAACAATAGGAAAAATTTGGTGTAAATACTTAACTATTCACATTCTTACTTACTAGCATGCTATTTGCTACAAATGCATGTTGTTTTATAGAGACAGGTATCTTAATATGTTGGACTCTCAATTACTTGTGATATAACTGTTACATACGTTACTAAAATTAAGATAAAAAGCGTCATATATAAGTTTCCTGTTAACCGTTTTGGTTGACTTCGACCAGTCAGTGACTAGATATTTAATCTAATGTTATTTTACAATAGATAAACACTATATATCCTCCTTCGTACATCAAGAAAAAAAACAAGCCAGCTTGACTAAGCAAATGACATAAGGAACGATAGTTTCTTCAAAACAGCCTAAACTTCTTATCTGAAAAGTATCGGTTTTTCAAACTTCTTAACATTTAAAAATTGACTGTGGTTGCAATTAGTTCGATATATTGAATTATCATGATTGGACTAATGCATTATAAGCTTTGAATAAATGCTTTGTACATTTCTTAATGTTACTCATGTTACTTTTTGAGTGATACTTCATCTATATGGTGTAAATGGCTCTTGATACTTTGTACATTAAGGTGAAGGGACATGAGCTCTACAATTATTTTAATAACTAAGTAAATAATTTCTCAAATACCTTTATACTTTTGTGAATTCAGTGAAAAAAACAACAAAAAAACTCGCCAGTCCTCTGCTGATTGATAATTGTATCTTTAGAATATATAGTAAAATGTACTCTATAACAAATACAAAAAAAATATCCCCTCTTCATACATACTTACATGCTATTAGTTCATTATTGCTTATCTTCTATGAATAAAGCTGATATTCTAAAACTTAAATCCATCTAGACCGCCAGAAATATTTCACACTTAATACTGTTACACATGTTATATGTCAGTTTAAGTGCTGTGATATCAGAACATTGTTTCCTATAGACAGTGTTTGCAGGAGAAAGCTCTCCACTAGTAAAAATACTGTATTCGTTCCTAATCTCAACATCTCAAGCATGAATTAAGTGAAAACAAACATAAATTATTCAAAGAGAACTATTACATAATTAAACTACATAAAAACGCAGTGGTAATCACGATGATAATAAAGTCACACACATATCAACACTTTACTGCATTTTATGTCATCTCTAAGATGCAGCCAAATACATAGCGTACACACTTTGGCACTTCTCTGTTGCCACAGTGTATAAAATAAAACATTTTATGCTGCTAGAAGACAGCTTGCTTAAAACAATCTGCTTTATTTTGAAATACCTTGTAAAAAACCCAACACATAGGTCAGTCATACATTATATAATATTATGACATTAGATAAATGATTACCATATTTATCATATATGCAGTGGTAAGAAAACCTTTATAGATATAAAATATACAAGAGTCTGGTTATTTTTATTATTGTTATTAGTAATGAGATTAACACACAACAACATAAATATTTACGATTTCAATTCTCTTTGTTACTTTATAATGGATCTCCAAAACGTGTTATTAATAATCAAAATGGTGATAATATGAAATAACTAATACGATTGGTTTTGTCTCTTAGCCTTATATAAATGGGTATAATATAACATAACTGAAAGGACTGGTTGTGTCTCTGGGCCTTATATGCCTTACGGCAGAGGCTGAATTAGATTTATCTGCCAAGAAACTATAATGAGACATTAAAACCTTCTTCGGTCCCTACCTCTGACATACTGTCTATTATTAGATTATTTTAATGCCAAGCTAAGCTAAGGTATATAATTCTCACCTTTTTATTTCTACTGCAATTTTAGACATGAAAATGACCTAGTGCCTGCTGATTGTCAGTGATTCTGTTAAGGTGAATAGTTTATTACCAAATATTTTTATTTACCTAACATGTCTGGTAATGTATGTTACACAACTGTGACTGCTGTTCTTAATCACTCCTTACATATTTTTACTTTGATTTTACAACATTTATTGTGGTTCTAAAGACAGACCCTATCAAACTAAGACAAAAACAAAAATAGATTTTCATTACTATTATTAAAGTCCCATATTCTTTAAGGCCCCTTTCCTTCTGTCCAGATACTGATCATATTTGAGACATACTCTGGTGCTTAGACTACAACTTCTGCTGCTCAGAATGCGTTTTCTGATACGGAATCACCTTTCTAGGTCCTCTCATAGAGTTAAAACCAAAATAATATGAAAGTATGTAATGCTGACTAAAGCTCATTATATCGAACAATATTGATCTGAGTTTTATTCGTGAGTTTCAGCTAAATACCGGGAGGTTGTGTTATAATAGAAAAACGAACAAGTATTTGCATTGAACAGATAAAAATCAGGTTGCATACCACTTTTGTTTTCAACGTAAGAGTGGAGTGAATCTCTAAAGGTGCTAAAGTCACTGAATTGCTCTGGTATATACTTAATTTCATTGGGCTTGGTACGTTTCTAAATTTGCCTAATGTTACACACTTATATCTTTAAGGATAGTTGTTTTCAGTATATTTAAACGATAAAGTAATCTAAATATTTCAGCGTGGTTGAACGCTCAGTCTGATCAGTCTTTGCAGTCTGCTTGAAGAAAGCTGAGGTCCTTTGCTATCCATTGTGCACACAGGGAAGACATTAACCAGTCATCACTGTGTTTATAGGCCCTATATGTCCTGCGGTAGTGAACATTGATAGTAAACATTTTGTTTTAATGATATTGAACATTTTTTTTAATCCGGACTGCATGTAAATGCTACCCTGGTATTAATAGATGCATTTCGTGGCATGAGACTATGCTTATACCAATATTGTTTAATCAGAAATAATGTTTTATGTTACTTACATTAAACATGTAGCAGAAAGACTTTGTAGTCGACTGCATAAAGTTTAATGTTTTAATATATAGATTTGAAGGTCATAAACAAAAATCAGTGTATCAAGCTATAATATGAATCTTCTTAATATACCAATAAAATTCTTGAATTGCATAGATCAGATAGATTCCAGATAAATGAATTACCTAAGTAAACACCTGATAACGTAACAAAATAAAAAGGCGAAAGTGCCATTTTTATCCTCTTATTCTGAAAATATGAAGTTACATAACTTGATTATTCTAGACCTGAGTATTAATTCAAGTGATAAAGGTATAGGTAAAGACCTTTACAGAGACAAAAGTCCCTTAAAATTAAGACAAAGGTGTTACGTATGTTACCATTGATAAATTATTAGGCAAAGTCATGTGAGGGTCTGACATATAATTCATCTGTGTATTTTATTTAGACATAAAGATATTATAAGCCTTTGCCATACAATAAAAACTTCGGGACAGTATTCAGTATTTTATGCAAAAGTGACCATAATGCAGATAGCAACTTTACTGTTAACAGTCTTGAATGTATATAAATGACAAATGTATATCACTGACACTGATTTGCTGCATTAAATTTGAAGTTTTGGAAATGCTTACAAAAACTTTAAAAGGATACAAAACAGACGTATTAAAAAATTGATGCAGAATATCATACAGAAAACCACCAAAGCCCACAATATGTAGATATTTTAGATGTTACCTACGTTACTGCGGGCAGAATAATATGGCAGAGACAGGTTTTAATGTGCCTATGTATCTCATATTACTAAAATATAATGCTGCAAATAAGAATTCGCTGTATTTGTACAACTTTTAGGCAGCATTTGGTGTGATAACATGTGAAAATGATTTTTTGAATGTTACATTTCACAGTGGGGTGACATTGCTTAACACCAAATAATTGACAAAGTATAAAAGTTAGAGAGATTATGTTTATAGCTGTGGAAAGGAAATTTAAATACCTTGTCACAAATTACAAAGTTACGGTCAAAGGGGCAATGTACAATCTACGAAAATGAACTGTACGAGTTAAAATACTCATTTCCAAAGGGTACCGTAGAAAATGTAACATGTGTAACACCATGTAAGGCCAAAAAGAAATTTCAAACCTTACATTTTGTAGCTCATGGACTGTTCTGTAACTTTATATATTTATTTGGATCATATAATTACTTTTGCTCCAATTCTCATAGGTTTAATAGTTTCCTATTGTATAATAATTTTTGTAGGGGTAACGAATGTAACAGGCCGTAACTGGGTAACGCCCCTATAGCCAGGTGGCTAACATGCTGCAAAATGCTTGCATGATAATAGGCTATAAGCAAAACATGGTCTAAAAAATTGTGTGTGTGTGGGGGGGGGGGGGGGGGGGGGCGGGGGGGGGGGAGGGGGGAGGGGAGATAAACCATAGCTAGCGGGCGGCCTAAACTGTAAGCCAATATCAGTTTGACGCCCCGGTAACGCAAGATGCACGACACCTTTGCCTCACCCAATGAATAGCTGTAACCTCTTGAGCGAAGTTTCCATGCCAATCAAATTATCATTATAAAGTATTTTGTTATTGTACTGAGTGTCTGATTGTACTTAGTGTAAACTACTGGAGAAAACCTAGCAAGCAAATAAGCACTAGTTCAGATGTTGTAAGAAATACAAAATACAAAATTAGTGTTCGTCTCACCTAGACGCCCTCTAACTCTATTGATTCAACTTCACAGAAAAAAAAAACGTATACGGTAAGTGTCATTAAATTTCGAACACCTAAATATCTGACAAAATGACTGAAGGAGCAGTCTGATCAGGGTCTACACTGTTTGCCATTACACTAAGTATTTAAGGAATAGATGCATAAAAAGCAAAAATTAGGCCAAAACAGTATGGAATAAAGTGCTCGAAACTGTAGGACATTCACTGTAAATTAAATTAAATCACTGTGATGTAACAAGGATAAGAGCTCGTAGCGATCGCCTCAGACACTGGCAGCCAGAGCTAAAGAAAACCACTACATTACGAAAACACGCCTATTCAAATTTATTGAAAATTTCACCACCAAAAACTGAAAGTTTTCAAATAAAAACTCTGATATTTTTTCATATTTCTGCTCAAAACATAAATTGTGGGTACTCGTTAGAACCGCCTCACCCAGGCGGTTCTAACGAGTATCCACAATCTATGTTTTAGAGCAGAAATAAGAAAACTAATGTATACCCCTGTAAACCCCAGTTTTATTATACAAAAATGGGCTTTAAGGGGGTCAAATTATATAGGTACGTTTTCGTGATGACTGAACCAAGAAGGGGATGAACAAAGACCTAAAATTTTGGCATCGACCTTCTAATGAACGGCTTTGGTCGGCATCCCCATAGTCTTAAACCCTACCCACCGTCGTACAATTAAACAGGAAAGCGTTGCTATTAACCATGATTGGGTTAAAAACTAAGCATACATGTGACTTCCATAGCGAATATTTTTCAGTATTCTCCGCGTAATTGTCAGAAATGTAATAGTCAGTAAATAGTCATGCATCTGTTTATTAATGCACAAATAAAATAAACAGTTAAGAATAAAATATAGAGCTTACAGCAAGGTGAAATTACAATTGAAGCAAAGACACTTTCATGCAGATAATCTAAATATAAGCTTTCTGCTTATGCAAGAAAATACATTTGAACCGGGGAACAGCGTTTTCCACAATATGCGCCAAGCAAAGACTCAGATCAGCCTGCGCATCCGCGCAGTCTGATCTGAGTCTTTGCAAGTACTCTGTGGTTAGCCAATGATACAATGCATCTTCAGGTGTAAAGTGAAGACTTTTAGCATGTAGGAAATGCCCCAGCTAGCATTCTACGTAAATCTACATCGGGCCGTCATCGGCCCGTCAGCTACCCTGACGTGCCGATGACGGCCCGATATAGATTTACGTAGAATGCTGACTGGGTGCTATCCCTGGCTCATTTTCGTTTGTTGTGATTTGTATTGTGTTGATGTACGTACCTGTTTAATATAAACGCTGTTAGCTCATGTTCTGGCTTCTCACATAATGTTTTATCTGAAAACCGTTCACTAATAATAAAAAAAAGAAAAAAGAAAACATATTTACACACATAATATGCTCCGAATAAAACATTAGACTATTTTCATCATTGAACTTTTAAGAAAAACGTGAATGAACATGTAACAAAATTCACATCTTTTCTCTTATTTTAAAATTTTAACGAATTTTAAACGTTTTTGTGTTACATGTAAAACGTTTTATATACCCATTTAAGCCGCTTTCAGAGCAACTCTTATAACTGATAACTATACCTCAATATAAAGTTCCTAGGATATTTCGTTGATACAAGATTAATTATCATTCTTATCCGTTACTTTTAAAAGTTTATACGTTTGTAGATATGAAACTATTTAGAATAGAATAAAAAATAGTATACCTACTGCTGAGAAATTAATATACCTTTTTGGGGAGACAACTCTGTTTTACATCCATTCTGAAAAGAGACTTCGAAAAGGAAAGAAGTTCCTTCCAAATTGAGAAAATTCTTTCCTTTTTAGAGAAACCCTTTTCAGAAGGGGATTGCTGTGCAGAAAAGTAAACATATAGTAAAAACAGTTTTGGATTGGACCTTCATTTTCCAGATTTGACAGCACAGTGTGTGTGTGTATGTGTGTGTGTGTGTGTGTGGTTACTGAGTCGATCATTTTTTAGAATTCAGCAAGCAAAATAAGGATAGGTCATTATAACTACATTGTATTAACAAGCAACAGAACAGCACTTTTGTGACCTACTAATATTTAAAGGAGAGCCTAAAACTCCTCTATAAGCATAGCTACGTGTACACCAGGAGGTGTTTTATACAGTAAACTCTCTTTATACCGACACTGAATACAACGAAAGATTCGTTATAATGATCCTTTGTCTGCCTAGAAACCTTCGCTCAAGGGGTGACAATTAATCAGAAAAATATGCAAGAGCATTGTATTGAATGCTTCAAAACATATGTTTTAGATATTAGTTAGAATCGCCCCACTGAAGCGATTGTAGCAAATATCCAAAACATATGTTCTATGAAGAAAATTACAGTCGACTCTCATTATCTCGAATTCCAAGGGACCCTCTGAAACACTTCGAGATAGCCGTACCTCGACATATCAGTGTTGCGGAAGTGAGGAAAAAAATAAATCGAACAATCACATTTAACAAATGAATATGTAATTTTACTCTTGAAGTTAGATATATATTAGATAATATTGTGGCAATAGGAGAATTTCTCCTCTTTTCCACAACATTTTGTTACCTGTTCTTAGATTGCCAGAGGACCAGAATTTCACTTCGATATAAGCGGTAATGCGAGATAAGCGAGGTCGAGATAACGAGAGTCAACTGTACTTTACAAGAGCAAATTTATTTTAAGGGTAACATCTTTCAGAACAAATGATGTCGTTGTAACGAGGGACCCACTTTACTTACTATAGCCTCGGCTTAAACACCGCCCTCTGTCCTCCTTCCAATATAAACATCCATTTAAACGCTGTTCTGGCGTGCTCCATCGACACATTCAATATTGTTGCTTTCTGTAGAGCTTTCAGAACGCCAACCACATTAAAGTCCTCACTGTACAACTCATTTTCGTTAAGAGCATTCGCCGCCGTGGACCACAATTTTCTCAGATAGGGAAAGTCCTCCTTAAACTGTAACGGTGAAATATTGGCTATTATACTGCGCGTACTTTTCGGGAACTCAAAGTTTAATCCAATTACAAGCAGAGAAAATACGAAAACAAACCCAGTGAGTGTCTTCAGGCTGAAAATGAAAACAATGTTCATGAAATTGTTGTGACTGGGAATTTTCGCGGACCGATAAAATAAAATTAGCATCTGAGCAGCGAAGGCACAACATTTCCTACAAGAGTGCCTATGAGCCCAGCAAACACTCAGATCATCTTGCGCATCCACCAAGTCTAAGTAGAACCGTGTAAAACAAGCTTGGATGTTAGTCTACCCACAGAGCGCAAAGCAATGACTCCGAACAGCCTGCACAAATAGGCAGGCATAGCTGAGTCATTGCTTAGCGCACATTCGATCGTAGAAAATACTGCTCCCAAGCTCATTTAACCCATTTATGTATAGCACCCTTAAAGGAAGACATTTGCAAGCAGTGTAAACCCAGATACAGTATAGACCCAGATCAGGCGCCGCAGAACGCGGCGTCTGACTCGGGTCTACACGGTTTGCGTTAAGTACAGTCATTTCTATAATACATACTTGTAATAAAAACTGACCATACCATGCTTATAATACAAACTGACCAGACACCCCTTAAATTGGAAATTGACCGTTCCAAAGGGTTAATGTAGAAGTGTCCAGTCGGCATAAATGGGTAAATGATTTTGTTCGTCCAAGTGAATACTCCCGAATTTCAGTTAACCCTTCTCTTGCTGAACATGACATGCCCTGTCTTAGCAAACAGTGTAGATCCAGATCAGTTGGCTTCTGAAGAAGCCAACTGATCTTGATCTGCACTGTTTGTCATTAAATATGTGAATTTCTATCAAAAACCCGGATCAATGAATCTGATTGGCTGGAAATTAGAACTGGGCGTGGCATCTTAATTTATTCAGCATGACAAGGGTTAAGATGAATGTCTTATATGGATGCAACTTTGTAAAATTGTTTTGCCTTCCTTCAAGAAAAGAGTCTATTTCAGAGAAAGAATTTGCTTCCAAATGTAGCCAGACCCTTAATTCTTAATTACATGTATTGAGTGACCTATACGTTACGCGAGAGTGTGCGGAAACGTGCATTTTTTTTTTTTTTTTTTTTTTTTAGAAAAATAATGAAGTTCAGGAATCACACAATCCACAGATTTCAGTCTACCTCGACATCGAACGAGGGACAGCGAACGAGCAGGAACACGGCACAAATTTTAGAACAAGGCATTTAACAGAATGTTGTATAAGTAAACCATAAATATGTTTCAGCGGAGGCTTATTATTCTACTAATGGGGATATCAGCTACCTTGTATAGAGTATACAACATGTTTTGTGCAACCACCTGGCTGGTTTCTGACTGAGAGCTTATCAGAAATACAATCTAGTTCTGTTGGAGAAACTATTATGATAATAACTTTCACCTCTGCAGTACACCATTAAATAGTTACAGAAATAATAACTAAACATGCCAGTTGCCAGTCAAAACTGGTTAAAGCACAGCATGTTTGGTTAAAATTTCAGCAGACGACATTTTGAAATACTTTTTCTTACTTTTTCCCCAGAAAACAGGGTTTGACATTTCATGTAAACTGTCTCCAGAAGATAGTTTGTATGAAACACCAAAGTATGTTTTCTTTAAAAAAAAAAAAGGGAACTATCATCAAAATGTCGTCTGCTAACTTTGTCCAGAGAGAGTTGCAAATGCTAAAAAGAACACAGTTAAGGTAATAAAAACATAGAATCATCTCTTAATGTGATCTTCTTAATTTGCCACAAGGTTATACAAACACATAACTGATCGTCACTGCTGGAGTCCGCTAGCCCATGAAATGGCCCTTTCCTCCTGTAAGTCGTTTCAAGGATCATCGCCCCGTTAGTAGATTTATAAGCCTCAAGTTTCAGCTGATTAAAAAGATTTTGAATCATCAATGCTCAAACAACTGGGTTATTTACCATTTGGCCTAATGAGAAAGTCGTTTCTCGACTGCTCGTATAATATTACTAACATAATATGCTGCAAGGTATTGCAGATAATGGTATGATTCTGACAGATAATTGGCGAGTGCAAGCCAAAACTGTGCTGTTTGATTAAGTAACATTATCGAACACAATATGGACCGCGTCAAGCGAAAACATGCACTCGAACAGGCGCAAAATACGCAGATTTAGATCATCCTGCGCTTCATGTGCTCTCAATTAATATATTCTGTAGTATCCAATGATTCTGTTAGCGGACAGGGAAGGCCCTGACCAAACTGCGCCGATGCGCAGGCCAAACGGCACCGCACGCACGCTGATCTGGGCCTTTGCTGTCCATATGCCCGAAGACACGTTTTCGTATGACACGGCGAATATATCATACCTCTCATGTAACAAGCTCACTCAAGGGCCATCACTGTTTCGGAGACTGGCCATTTAATTGGCAAACTGACTGTTATAGTAATAAATAACATCTGACTCAATAGAGCAAGTTACGAGGATCCTGCAAAAAGTTTTGTCACTGGGTTCGGATTATTTCAGTGGTACGTTTTATCAAACATATTTTTATTACAAACCTTCAGAGTATTCCCCCTTTACTGAAACTCATTTTTGTAACCGTTTTACCCAGCGCGAAAAGCAGATAAATAGTCTTCTTTTGGTATCTGTTGGAGATACTGATAAAGAGCGCTGCCAAGAGAACCTCTAGACGTATACTTATTTCCAGAAAGCATTTTCTTAAGCCTTGGAAATAAAAAGATGTCACAGGGACTCAGGTCAGGTGAATAAGGTGGATGGTTTAAAACTTTCACCTTTTCAGAAGCCAAAAAAGACTTAACAACCTCACACTTATGAGAGGAGGCGTTTTCATGTAAAAGATGGACTCCTGACCATCCTTTGCTTGGTCGTTTCTTATTGTAAAACTCTTTCACTTTCTTCGGTACAGAATTCTTGTAGAATCGGCCAGTGACTGTATGACCAGATGGACAAGGCACTTGAACGGCTGGCCCACTTGAATTAAAGAAAATTGCGTGCATCTTTTTTGAACTTATGGTTCTCTGGCAATAAATAGACGTTTTTGATCTTTTCGCTTCCATTGCTTATTATCAGCCCTTCTTTGTGGCTCAAACATGTGCACCCAGGTTTCATCACCTGTTAGCAAGTTAGAAATAACCCGACTATTACAGCCTTTGTATGTTTTCAAAAGTTCCCGGGCACATTTAAGGCGTTGTGTCTTTTGCTCCTCAGTGAGCAAATGAGGTACCCACCTAGCGCAAACCTTTCTCAGGTCCAAACGCTTTTTCAGAATTGTTTGCACACTGCCTTCTGATATGCCAGTACAACTAGCTATATCTTTGACAGACAATCGCGCATCCTGTTCGACCAGAATCTTTACAGCAGCGATGTTAGCCTTGGTAAAAGAGGTTTTAGGCCTTCCAGGACGGGTATCATCTTCAACAGAAAAGTTTCCAGCTTTAAAAGCTTTAACCCACCTAAAACTGTGCGCATTGAAATGGTCTGAGGTCCATATATACCACACAATTCATTAAATATCTGCTTTGAATCTATATTAAGCCGAATGCGGCATTTAATACGAATTTCAGTCTTCTGGTCCATATTCCAATGTAAGAAGTAAATTGGTTAGTGTATAAGAGTATGACTGCATCTATTTCAATTTGGAATAACTCGGTCAGTTGGAAAGCAATTTGCATGAAATAAACGGGTATCGTTAGTTATTCAACACACCATTCAAGTACAGCGAAGCATTTTAAAATATACCTGGGATAAAACAAAGGAAGCCTATTAGTGACAGAACTTTTTGCACGACCCTCGTATTGAATATGAGGCCAGAAGCACAAATAATGACAGTGCTTTACTTTTAATGACAGTTCAACATACAGTTGAAAATAAGAGGACAAGTACAAATCGATGACTATTTACTGACCATGACGTAAAATGGAATTCCCATGTTTCACATCTTTGTATTGTAGTCAACACCAACACGAAATAACTTTATTTTATTTATTCCACACGGCGTTTCGCATTTGAGCCAGCGCGTGACAAAACCTACAAAATGACATGTGCGCACAGCGAAGACTCAGATCAGTCTGGGCATCTACTCAGTCTGACCAGAGTCTTCGCTGTCCGCATGAACCAAGCTTTGGACCGGGATCAGATGCCAGAGAACAGGTCTGCACTGTTTGTTATTCATCAAGCGGCTTGAAGAAACACCAGCTGGTAGAAAAAAAGATTTGTTCAAATGTATGACCATTACGGTAAGGAGTAAAGGCGCCTTGCGCTATTCGTGACGGTTACATCGCGATATTAAGCCTTTTCTCATGTCATAAGTAAAATAATGTATAAATCACGCCTACCAAACGCTCGAATGCATAACAGTCGGTTTAATAACTAAGTGAGATGCATCAACAGTGCTTTAGACGACACTATATACGAACTTCAAAACTGCAGTGTCTAAGGATTTCTACAAATGTTTATGCTTTCTAACCCTGTTATTGGTCCCGCAAATGTCTAAAATATGATTTAACATCTTTTGAGAATTGACTTTTCGTGGCTAAATGCAATTCTGTCCGATTTTCTGTGGTTAAATGTTAGATTGTCTGGGTTGTGAATTCGATGGAGGAGTAAGGGGTTTGGGTCTACCCAGCTAGCATTCTTTATAAATCTACAGCGGGCCGTTATCGGCCCGTCAGCTACCCTGACGGGCCGATAACGGCCCGCTATAGATTTATGTAGAATGCTTACTGGGTAAACACTCTTTCTGGAAGTGTAAGCATGCTCACTGTGCTTAGTTCTCAGCATTAGGAAGACGAGCTGGTTCTGGCCACACTGGTGTCAGTAACGGGATTGGTTGTAGTATCACGTCAATGCGTTTGGGGGTGTGTAACTGCAGTGAGGTTGTACTATACAACAGCATCAGCTCCCATCGTCGCATCCAGACAGAGTTGATAGTGCCGTTTAACTCAAACGAATCACCAAATATTCAGGGTTTTTACAAGCTATACTTGCTCAATGACCTTGAAATCAAGGTCGTAGACTTAGAAATTATCCATACTAAAATGTTAAATAAGTTTCTCTTAGTTCTTGAAGTCTGATCCCATTCAGTGACTTTACGATTGATGCCTGGCTATATATTAAGTTTTTGCTTGAACTGATGTTAGATACTGATTCCAAGTTTTATCCTTTACAGAGCTTACCTTCTCCGTGACCTGTAGGTCAATGTCGAGCTTTGAGAAATTTAAGGCTAAAGATTTCGTGGTAAATTGTAATTGAAACTATTGACAAACAAGCTGTCATTCAGGCAAGCACACTTATACAACGGCTTTTTGTTTTCTTTTTCTCACAAGGCTTGTGTGTGTGTGTGTGTGTGTGTGTGTGTGTGTGTGCGTGTGTGTGTGTGCACGCGCGTAATTATGTCAAGTAGATCAGTCGGCAACATTCTTTCGTGGAGATTGATCATGAAATATTTTCTACGGTCATTCTCTCCCTTCCGCTGATTCAAGAAGGGCAGTTGTCAGTTTCTGGCGAAAGAATGTGCACAATACTGGTTAATCGCTTAGAGGACTAGGCCTGCCCAGTAAACGTGGGGTTAGGTAAACTGACCGCGCTCGACATGACCCCATTGGGTTGACTGGGCCGTAAAACCTCAACAAAAACAAACAAATGTCAAGTAGATCAACTTAACAGTGCTGTTTTTAAGGCAGTTCATTGAGACTAGATTGCACTACTGTTGAGTGTCTATGTGATTACACATTTCATTGCACCTCAATATTGTGGAGAAGTAAAAACAATTGCTTCGATACTCCATTTATCTAGAGACAAATGTAGGTTTTGGGCCAATAACTTAAGCTCGAGCTTCCGGTCGGAGACACTTGAACATTTGTTTTTGTTATGAAGGCAAGAGGTTCCTTTGAGCATATACACTTTATTTGAATGGGAAAGTAGCCTTTTTGCAACAAATGGCATATAGCCAATTACTCTTTTAGCAGCAATTGAGTTGAACATGCTTTATTCACTTGAAACCGTCATCTTGCGTCCTCTTTGTGCAATAGTAACAAAAAAAAAAAAAAAAAAAGGAGAGAGAAAAGGTACATTTCTAAAGTCGTTTGTGAAAGAAGTAGGTTGCTTGGAGCGTGCAGCCCTCAATAAACAGTAAATAAAAGGACATTTACCAACTGCTATAAGCAGCATTGGAACAAATCGGGAAACACTGGCTAGATCATTTTGAAACGGTAGCGGACTGACACCTTAGAATTCCATTTGGGTAAGTTTTGTAGTTCTAATCAGTGATGCTTAACACATGATGCTTGCATTTGGTCATTTGTAGTAAAAAGTTGAGAGTTAGACCAGGTCAGTCTAATGTAGGAAACCAGAAAAAGCATTAAGTGCATGTAACATTTGGAGACGTGAAAGGATGCAAGTAAATGAGCCCTCCAGTAACAATAATAATAATACAGTGAACCCTCGTTACAACGACAGCATTTGTTTCCAAAGACGCTGCCATTAAAATGAATTTGCTGTTGTACTGAATACTTAATGAGCAGACTGATATGTAAGAAAGGTCATATTTTGTACTTTTTCTCATAGAACATATGCTTTGGATATTTGTTAGAATCGCCTCAGTGAGGCGATTCTAACAAATATCAAAAACATGTTTCTTTAAAGTATTAAATACAATATCTTTGCATAATTTGTGATTATCTATAACCTCTTAAGCGAAGGTTTCGTGACAGTCAAATTGTCATTATAACGAATTTTGTCGTTGTATCGAGTGTCGGTATAAAGAGGATTGTCTGTAATAATTACCTTATGTACACTTCACAGTAGGGGTAGCCGTACCCAGGAAAATATTAAATGTACAAATGTTTGAGCTTTTATCAAAGTCAACTGACATTTTATGACCTGTAGAGGCAACTAATACTCTAGGATTCGTGAATTTATACCATGTTCAGTCAAATAAGCTTCAATAAGTATTTCAATATCCTTCAGTCCATCAGTAGTTTTCCCACAGACATTTACTACAGCTTCAGATTTCAATGCACTAAATGGCTCACATTTAGATATGTTATGGCTATAGTTACATGCTAGTAATTCCAGGAAGGGCATTTAGACCCCAAAGCCTTATTCTTTCATCGAATTCGCAACAGGACAATCTAATACTTAACCACAGAAAATGGTACAGAATTACATATCGCCACGAAAAAAATTCTAAAAACATGTTTAACCGTTTTGTTTACATTTTCGGGACCACAGAAAGGGTTAGACAGCATCAACATTCGTAGACATCCACAAACACTGCAGTTTGGAAGTTCGTATATAGTTTCATCTAAAGTACTGTTAATACCGAAATACGAGTACAAGTGTATTGTTGGTGAGGTAAGCTAAGAGAGAAGAGAGAATCCCGTTTAAGAAGCTGGGTGTACTTCCAGAGCTGTCGAAACGAAACAGAGTTTGTTTTAATGGTTGTCATTTTATTATTATTATTATTATTTATATTCATTTGATGCGCTACCAAGGCTTTTCAAGCTTTTCCCTCCGAGAGGGTTCTCAGTCGTGCTGCACTGTCAACCAAAAGGTCCTTCAGATATACAACCGAATGTGTGTGTCGTGCGTGCGTGATGATATTCTAAACTTCTTACTAGTCGCAAAATCAAATACACTTTCGGCACATTAAAAGTACATCAGCCAAACTGCGCGAAGTAGGTAGTTTCATATATTTACTACAAAAACATGGATAGCAATGGACTCCTGAATAGCATTCCCCGATGTTTTTAATTCTTTCCCCGAAACAGTTATATCGCTCATGAAAGACAAAACGTGCACAGATCGTTTACCTTTTTGCGTTATCGAATTCCAAACCAGCTGTCGATCTAATCGTTTTGCTTATTAAACCAACGGTTACGCATTTGGTCGTTTGGTAGGCGTGTAAATGAAAGAACGTAGATTTTATTTATACGATAATCAGCTACAATATGTTTAAGTGACACAGCTGTTAAACTGAGGGGAATCGATACATCGTCAGCTGTTAAACTCTTTCGGCGCCAAATTTCAGACGACATTTGTCGTCTGCTTTTTTATTTTAACAAACTATCGCTTGGAAAAATGTTTATATGTAAAGTTAATAGACTGAATGTCAAACAGCGTAGATCCAGATGTGACGGCTCACTGAGCCGTCTCATCTGGATCTATACTGTTTGCAAAAGCCTATTATTATCGCCTGTGGCAATGAAAGAGTTAAGGTAATATTGTTTCCTTCCGAAAAGAGTATCTATTCTAAAAGTGAATAATTTGCTCCCAGTGCGGGAGCAAATTCTTTTCCTTTAGTGAAGACACCTCTTCTGATGGGGATTGCTGTATAGGAACGCAAATAGGAAGTCACAAAAGATATCTCCCTATGTTAAAATGGCGGAAAATCTAGCAGGTATATACATAATATATTACGTAGTGTGCATTTTCCCAAGATATCGGCAGATTGATTAACGCCTCAGACTGATAGACTGATATCTATGTAAAACCTATTTACTCTTTAAATATTTGCCCAGACAGACAGACAGACAGAGATACACACACACACACACACACACACACACACACACACATGGAGAAAGAGCGAGATAGATAGATAGACAATACCATTTCTACTAGTATAAAAAGACAAACTGATGTATTATTTTTGTCTGCGAAGATACATTTGTGCAGTAAATCACAGATGTACATCATAAACAAGTTTCAATCTAAGTTTTCAAACAATGTAAGTTCGAACAAATACAAAATATATAAAACACAACCAGTTTCCTCTTTAACCCGATGTGTGTGTGTGTGTGTGTGTGTGTGTGTGTGTGTGTGTGTGTGTGTGTGTGTGTGTTTAGGTGGGGATGGGGGCTTAGTGGCAGGTGCATCATGTCTCTTTATCAAATGTGGTCCTATACATACGCAGGATCTTACAAATTTGGGCATGAACAGAAAAAAAAACAACAAAAAAAAACAAAAAAAAAAAACAAAAAAAAAAAAAAACAGACAACAGACAACGGAATCAAACAAAAACACATGGCAAAAGGCCCCTGATTCTATAAATGAAAAGCAAAGGCCCAGATCACCACGGTCTTGCACTATGAACAATGCATTAAGAAAACACGCCTATTCAAATATATAGAAAATCACCTCCAAAAACTTGAAAGTTTTCAGATAAAAGAACTCTGATATGTTTCCCATTTCTGCCCAAAACATAGATTGTAGGTACTCATTAGAACTGTCTCGGCGAAGCGGTTCTAACGAGTACCACAGTGTATGTTTTTGAGCAGAAATAAGAGATATAAGGTATATTCCTATAAACCCCAGTTTTACTATATAAAAATGGTGTTTAAGGCGGCCAAAATTATATAGGCATGTTTTCATGATGATACTTTGACCTTCGGTATGTTCTACAAGATACAATGATTCTGTAAGCGGACAACGAAGACGTTGATTACACCATTACGCTGAATGGTCTGCGCTTTTCTTGCCCTTTCTATTAATATGCAATAATGGCCAGTTTGTCATCTTGCAGTGTACAGAAGTTACCATACTACTTACAAATAAACAAACAATAACTTACTAGCGTCTGCAAAAGTATCTCTTACATAGTAATCCTAGAGACATTGTTCATTAAAGTGTCGTTAATTTGTAGTTTAATAATTCTCTTTTCGTGCCCTTAACACAAGTCATTTAATCCAATATCACTCCAGATGGACTTGCCCTTCCTACTGGTCGCTGTATTTATAAACATGAATTTAGGGGACACACTTGGTATATCTTCAGCCAAGTTCTACAAGCGAGACCATTTATAAGACTTCCGGTTAGCTTTCCACACCAACCACCGTCTGAAAAGGGGTCTGCTCTAAAAGGAAAGAATTTGCTCCCATGGGGAGCAAATTCCTTTCTTTTAGAGCAGACCTTTTTTTTCAGAGAGGAGGCTGAACAATTAGACAGCAATGCCTCCTTTCAAGGCATATTCATTCCCTTAAATGCAATTTTTAAATTTTGCTGTACTGTTAAGCTGTTATATTGTACGCTCGCTACAAATCGACCATCTTGCGTTTTAACGCGTAACACTCTGAATTAAATTTTTAGCAGACGACAATTTGAATATTTTTCTTATTTTTTCCCTTAACAGGTTTTGACATTTCATGCAAATTGTCTCCAATGGAGACATGTTGCATGAAGTGTCAAATCATATTTTTCTAGGAAAATAAGAGAAAAATATTTCAAAATGTCGTCTGCTTAAATTTTACACAGCATGCAAAGTGTTAATAAACGTTAAGCTGATTTATTGTGCGCGCGAAGTCACGTGACAACGAATGGACCAGCTTCGGTTTTAAAACAAATTATAAAGAATAAAAGCCATATTGGTAACAGACTGTTTTTAGTTAACTAAGCAACTGAGAACTTTCTAAGCTACTAGCAATAGCACAGCAGCATACCATTATTGAAGTACACAGGGAGCTGGAGGCAATGGAATGAAAGGATTGCAGTTGATTACATTGTCTTGTCATTGAAGGGGGCCTAATACACCTGGTAGAATTGCCAACATTACTGACAAGGGAGATAACTTTTTGGACTTCCTGTTTGCTATCCTGCACGCCAATCATCTTCTGAAACGGGGTCTATTTTAAGAGGAAAAACTTTACTCCCCTTGGGAGCAAATTTTTGTCCTTTAGAATAGACCCCTTTTCAGAAGGAAGGCAAAACAAATTTGACAGAGTTGTCTCCCCTGGTGTGTATCAGTTCACCCTTAAGGATAGACTCAAAGCAAAGAAATATGAAATTCTAAATCGTTTTTGCTTTATGTGTGTGTTTCGAACAGTTCAGTATGTTTGAACTCTCTTCTGAGGGACAAAACTACAATAAGACCAAAAGTGCGTCACGAAAACATGCCTATATAATTTTTGATCCCATTAAACCCCACTTTTATATAGTAAAACTGGGGTTTTAAGGGGTATATATTATTTTTCTTACTTCTGCTCGAAGCATAGATTGTGGGTACTCGTTAGAACCGCCTCGCCGAGGCGGTTATAACGAGTACCCACAACCTATGTTTTGAGCAGAAATATGAAAGATAGTTTTTTATCAGAAAATTTTCAGTTTTTCTAGGTGAAATTTTCTATATATTTGAAAAGGCGTGTTTTCGTAATGGGTACCACTCACCAATGATTTTATTGCCACTACCTAGGCGCCACGCAAGAAACATTAAAGGCGTGTCATAAAAAAGGTGATTTTGAGATCCAAACAGGGGTGGTAAGGAGGCCTTCTGAGGGGTAATAAATACTTTGGAAGTCATATTACTTATTGAATAGATGTATTAGCTAGTACTCAATTCCCCTACTAGGCCTCTATCTGATTATCATTTATTAACAGTATACTAGGTTTTGTTGTGCCCAGTCTCTTATCAGTGATAAGACAAATGAGCCATGCACAGCTTATTTTATGTTTTGAACCCTTCTCTTGCTGAACACGACATGCCCTGTCTTAGCAAACAGTGTATATACAGATCAGTTGGCTTCTGAAGAAGCCAACTGATCTGGATCTTCACTGTTTGTCACTAAGTATGTGAATTTATATCAACAACCAAGTTCAAGTGATCTGATTGGCTGAAAATTAGAAGTAGGTGTGGCATCTTAATTAATTCAGCATGACAAGGGTTAAACTCTGACTCTCCTTTTCTTGGTGCGATGGGAAGGCTGTGCTTTGTGATTGTAACATTTCCTGCGTATCTTCACTAATTTTTTTGTATCTTGTTTGGTGAGCTTGCATTTAAAAGAAACTAAAAGTAATAGTAAATGGCATTTTGACAAGTAATAGTAAATGGCATTTTGTGGTCAAAGTTGGCACATCATAAGCTGACTCTCAGGTGGTATTAATTGTCGCAAAACTCCTACAGCCGCAACGTCAAAGAAACGTTCGTGTGCCCTGTGATGATTCAGTTCAGCCTGCGCATTGGCGCAGTCTGATCAGAATCTTCACTGAGAGCATTTTTGATAGCCAAGAAGTCAAAGTTTCTTCGTGCGGATAACAAAGAATCTGATCAGACTGCGCGGATGCGCTGGCTGATTTGAGTCTTTGTTGGACGAGCATGTCAGAAAGAACGTTTATTTACGTCCAGGTTCATTTACTTCTACTTCAAACGAGTAAAGTTGAATCGTTTTGGTTAACTGCTTAAATATAGCCATTCATGCATGTTAATTAAAACAGACATATGACGTAATATGTTCACCATGCGAACCGTTTCATTCGATACGTGACCATAGCACAGGTCTTGACAACGGCATCCCGGACCACCCTGTGCAACTGCTCAGTCCGAGTAAGTGCTTTCGCTGTCCAGTTGCTGAATAATCTGATGCCAACTAAATGTGTAGACGACTGGTGACAGCCCAAATCGAGCTACACAGGCTGATCTGAGTATTCACTCATCGCTTAGAACAAACCGTAGTCTACGTTGCTGGCCATATACATTCGAATTTCAATGACTTAAACATCTTTGGGACCAGAGAAATTTGTTCAAGACATGGTTCATTCGAGTCAGTGAGGGTTTATCATAGCCCCATGTCCAAATGAGGACAATTTTGGGATGTCTTTTCGATCTTCTATTTTATAATAATATTTCGAATTTACTCATTAAAATTGACTCGATGAGGCGATTCTACTGTGTATATATGTTGTTTTTGTGATAAAATAAGAAAATATCCCTAGATGTTTGTTTCCTTGAACTATTGGAAGAATTTATCAAAAACGACTTTGAATCAGCCACGGTAAACAAGTCATCGGTGATCGAGTCATTGAAGTTTTCTGTATTTTTGACAATGTCTCTATACACGGCTGCTTATCTCCAAACGCGCAACACCGTGTTGTGAAAAGCGAAAAGAAAATCGTAAGGACATCTTCCGGAGGTGGTTCCGGAGAGTCAGTTTAGGCAGCGTTGAAGGTGGGTGTCAGTTGAAATTAGGCTGAAATTTTGGCACGATCGCCGATATCCGAAATTTTGCGATGTAATTCAACTTCTTATTTGTTCTCCCATATAAATCGACCGGAATTGTAGTCCTTTAAGCATGTTAATCGAATACGGAACAAACATCCTTTTTCTCCCGATGCAAGGGGGGTCATAATTTGCCGTTTAGGTGACAGACAGGCACGTAAAACTCCAAATCTTGGAGAGATTGCAAAGCTCTTGTTAAATACATCACCATTTCTGTGACTGTTTAACATGTAGCTGTGTAGCTTAAACGAAAATATTCCGCATTCTTTTGGCATAGCACAGAAATAAGGCATTTTCTTGACGGCTGGTGTGTAAGGAGAGCGGCGGCGAATAAAGGGATAGGTGGCGATTAAAAAAGATCATGGTTTTTCAACCAGAAAGAACGAAGAAAGGTAATAATGGCACTAGCATTGAAAAATAAATAGACCTCAGGAACACATTTGCCGTAACTGGATCAGAAAGCATACATACAACGCAACCGGTAGTATGAAATACGCTGTTGAAAAACCATGGTCTTCTCAATCACCACTTATCCCTTTACTCGCCACCGCTCTCTGTACGCGCTACCCGTCAATAAAATGTCTAGTTTCTGTACAATGGCAAAAGAATGCGACATATTTTTGTTTGAACTACACAGTAACGGTGGTGTACTTAACTAGAGACTTGTAATAAGCAGCCGTGCTATACGGTTCAATGATATGTCATGATATTGCAACAAATCTGCGATATGCTGCAGATTTGAAACTTGTATAAGAATGCGTCATCAAAGAGTCTTATTGATCGGCGCGGGAATCTTAATATAGCTTTGGATTTTCACATATGGTAGACTATTCGATTAGCTCACTAAGGATTTTTTATATTTGCCGGGATCGTCGGTGTATGACGATCCTGACAAATATAAAAAATCTTACAACAAACTGTTATATAAACAGATAAATGCCTATTTTATGTTAATTTCAATCAAGAAATTTCATAAAACGTAATAAAAGCATACATTAAAGAATCACATTGTTGTTCTTTTTTACCTGTTACAATGAAAATTTATAAATTTATTAAACTTTAGTATACCCTTGGCCCGTATCTCTAGGTAAACATAAACGAAATTTGCGCCGGTACTTAGACGTTTACGTCTAAATATTTTGTCTTGTAATTCTACTAACTGGGCTCTCAGCTCCCCAGTATAGGTGTGCTACATGTTGTGCCATATCATCTCATTACGAAAACATGCCTATTCAAATATATAGAAAATTTAACCTCCAAGAACTAAAAATTTTCAAATAAAAAACTCTGATATTTTTCTTATTTCTGCTCAAAACATAGATTGTGGATACTCGTTAGAACCGCCTCGGCAAGGCGGTTCTAACGAGTACCCACAATCTATGTTTTTGAGCAGAAATTAGAAAAATAATATATATCCCTATAAACCCCAGTTTTACTATATAAAAGTGGGGTTTAAGGGGGTCAATATTATATAGGCATGTTTTCGTGATGGATTGGCTGCTGACTAAGAGTTTATCAGGAATGCTATCTAGTTCTCTTAGAGAAACTGGTATGATAATATCTTTCACCTCTGCAGTACTTCATTAAATGTTTACAGAAAAAATACTTACACATCAAAGAAAAAAAATCAAAAGACGACATTTTGAAATATTTTTCTGATTTGTTCCAGAAAATGGGGTTTGACTTTTAATGCACACTGTCTTCTGTTTTCTGAAAAAAAAAAAAAAAAAAAAAAAAAATGTTGTCTGTTGAATTTGCCCTGAGCGTGATAAAGGTTAAACTTGAAACTATTTCAAAATTTGATATTAATTTGCAGCAAGGGTTATACAAACCCAATAATGCCAATCACTGCTGAAACCAGCTAGCCAACGGTATGGCACGTTTCTCCTGTAAGTCGTTTCGATGGTCATAGCCCTGTTAATAGAATTATAAGCCTCTGGGCCCAGTTGTTCAAAGCTAACGATGTCGTTAGTTAACGATTCGTTAAAATTTACATCGAGTGATACGCAAATATTTTGATATTTTTTGCAGTGCAAAAGCTACTCACATTTTTTCAGCAAAAAATATCAAAATATTGTATATTGAATCTGCTAAAACAATTAACGAAATGACCCTTAACGAGCTCGTTAAGCTAACGACGCTTTGAACAACTGGGCCCTGGTCATTATTATTTTATTATGAAGAGTTAGTATAGAGTACAAATATGTATCGTTAGTTATACAAACACATATTAAGATGGCATATCATGGACTAATATATGCCAATCACGAACTGAAATTGTTTAGGTAAGCAACGAAACAACTGTTTCTTTAGTGACTGTATCTCTCCTGACTAAGCGAGAGGAGCAAATTATTTCCTTTCAGAGTAAAACCCTTCACAGAAGGGAGACAAAACAATTCTGATAAAGATTCCTCCTTTCAAATCTCCTCTTTTCTTCGCACACCCCGTTTTTTTACTATATGAACTGGGACACAGTATTTCCTACAAGATTGCATGCAAAGACATAGATCAGATAGACATAGATCAGTCTGTGCATCCGCGCAGTTGTAGCAGAGTCTTCGCAGTGCGCTCTGTAAGTAGCCAAGGGTCCAAAGCTCCTTCAGACTGACAGCGAAGATTCTGATCTGTGCGCATGCGCAGGCTGACCTGAATTTTCGCTGGGTGCACATACATTCTCATCACGAAAACATGTCTATATAATTTTGACCCCCTTCAACCCCACTTTTATATGGTAAAACTGGGGTTTACAGGGGTATACGTTATTTTTCTTATTTCTGCTCAAAACATAGATTGTAGGTACTTGTTAGAACCACCTCATCGAGGCGGTTATAACAAGTACCCACAATCTATGTTTTGCGCAGAAACATGAAAAATATCAGAATTTTTTATCTGAAATTTTTCATTTATTGGTGGTAAAATTTTCAATATATTTGAATAGGCATGTTTTCGTAACGTGAAAGGAAATGCTGGGCCCCGGCTCATATATAACATTAATGGTATCCTCTAGACCGAACAGATATTTGTAATTTTGAATGGCATCAGAAGTAAGGATGAAGTTAAGTTTAAACATTATTTGGTATCCTCTGGACCGAACAGATATTTGTAATTCTGAGTGGCATCAGAAGTAAGGACGAAGTTAAGTTTAAACATTATTTTATTTGTATAAACTGGCAAACACATGTACAAAGTTTGAGACCAGAATAATTAAAAAAAAAAACAAAAAAAAAAAAACAAAAAAAACTAGAATATATACAAATGGGATTTTGAAGTTTCGATCGAGTAGACTAGTTTAACTATTTCACTGCCATAGGTGATATTAATAGGCTTTTGCAAACAGTGTAGAGCCAGATGAGACGGCTCAGCCGTCTCATCTGGATCTACACTGTTCGGCATTCAGTTATTCAGTTTTACATATAAACTTCTTTCCAATCGATAGTTTGTAAAAACAAAACAATACAGACAACAAATGCGACTGAAATTTGGCGCCGACGGAGTTAAACTCCTCAGTATAGTTTCTGCTGATGGTTCCAAGGCGGTACCTCTATAACACTTCTTTGCTTACATTACGAAAACATGCCTATTCAAATATACTGAAAATTTTACCACAAAAAAATGAAAATATTTAGATAAAAAAAATCTGATATTTTTCATATTTTTGCTCAAAGCACAGATTGTGGGTACTCGTTAGAACCGCCTTAACGAGGCGGTTCTAATGAATACCCATAATCTATGTTTCTGAGCAGAAATACGAAAATAATGTATACCCCTGTGAACCCAAGTTTTACTATATAAAAATGGGGTTTAAGAGGGTCAAAATTATATAGGCATGTTTTCGTGATGTATGTTGGCTATTGCAACTGTGTCATTGCGTCTTGTTGTTTTACCTAAATCTCTTCTTGTAGCGGTACTTCCTATTGTTTCCGCCCTAGACTGTCTCCAGTCTCTAGTGACTAACTATTTTTTTCTTATGATCTATTTAATAATCCACTAAAATAAACCAAAATAATGTCAGGGCTATAAAGGCTGGTCACTCTAGTGACCAGCCTTTATAGTCATATTTTTGTTTTGGTTTTAGTTTAGTCGACTATCAAACATGATTGTGAGAAAAATATTTAGTCACTGGAGAATGAAGCCAGTCTATGGCCTCTCCTGCGTAACTTCGTATATATTTCTAATGTTTATTATCTGTTTAACTCTTTCGGTGCCAAATTTCAGACGAAATTATTAGCCGTCTCATCTGGACCTATGCTGTTTGCAAAAGCCCATCACGAAAACACGCCTATATAATGTTGACCCCCTTAAACCCCTGTTTTATATAGTAAAACTGTGGTTTACAGGGGTATACGTTATTTTACTTATTTCTGCTCAAAAACATAGATTGTGGGTACTCGTTAGAACCGCCTCGAGGCGGTTCTAACGAGTACCCACAATCTATGTTTTGAGCAGAAATATGAAAAAATATCAAAATTTTTATCTGAAAATTTACCTTTTTTTTGGTAGTAAAACTTCCAGTATATTTGAAAAGGCGTGTTTTCATAATGCTATTATTATCGCTTGTGGCAGTGAAAGAGATCATAACAAATACTTTTGCAAACCGTGTAGATCCAAGTAAGATGACTCGTAATGAGCCATCTTATCCTGATGTAGACTGTTTGACATTTTACTTTCGAATTTTGACTGACAGTGGATTACCAATATTCAAAGATGGGAAGAATCCACCTCAGAAACTCAGGGATGAAAGAGTTCAGGATAAATAGGGGCCGATATTTGTTTGAATGATACACGTAGTACATTGTATCTTAGCTAATTGTCTTAACCCTTGTTCTGCTGAATAAATAAAGATGCCACGCCCACTTAAAATTTTCAGTCAATCAGATTACTTGATCCAGATTGTTGATATAAATTCACATACAGAATGACAAACAGTGCAGATCCAGATCAGTTGGCTTCTTAGAAGCCAACTGATTAAGCAGCCAACTGATCTGGATCTACACTGTTTGCAAAGGCAGTGTTTATCCAGGTTCAGCAGGACTTGGGTTAACAATACACATTAAGGACTAGTTCCTTTTTTTGAGAAGGAAGGGAAAACTTTTTTTACAGTTACCTCCCCCGAAAAGCTATCATTTCACCTTTACTTAAATTCTTATGGATTTCGACTTATTTTTTAATTTGAAAACACAACAACAACAACAACAACAACAACAACAGCAGCAGCACAACAAAAGCATTAAAAATCGGAAAAGACTTTTTCCCTAAGTATAGTACGTAAACATTTAACCAATCAGTAACCATTTTCACAATGTGTATCCAGTAATTAACTTTGAGTTGACCCCGGTCAGGAGAAAAAAAAATCAAACCTTTCTCACCGTCTCCTATACAGCAATGACATAAGCAAATAATAATATAACATTTTAAAGGGAAAGACAGTTGGCGAACTTTATTCTACATGGAAGCGAATAAAAGCTGATTGGAACTTTGAAATGGGCCGCGACAGGATAAAAGGTGTCTTCGAACATGCGCAAAATGCACAGATTCAGATTCATCCCTCGCACGCGCAAAGTCTCATCCGGGCATTTGCGCTTCATTCTAAAGAGACCAATGGTTCAATTAGCGGACAATGAAGGCCCTGATCAGACTGCGCGGATGCGCAGGCATCTGAGCCTTCGCTGTCAGCATATGCCCGAAGCCACTTTTCGCAAATGACCACTTTAATCATTACGTAAACACACTATGTGTACATATTGCATTCGAACCGGGGCACAGCATTTCCTCCCAGATTGAGTTTGCCCCTAACGAAGACTTGCAAGACTCAGAAGACCCTGCGTATTTGCAGGGTCTTATGAGACTTGCATGTCTTCTGAGTCTAGTAGTCAAGGATCCAGAGCGTCTTCAAGCGGACGGATGACTGATCAGCTGCGCAGACTGATCAGTGTATTCGGCGGGCGCATATGGAATCTTGTAGGAAATGCTGTGACCCGGCTCATATGCCTTGGGCTCCGTAGCTGTAGATAAGGCGCTGTGGCTACTCATTACATCACGAAAACATGCCTATATAATTTTGACCCCCTTAAACCCCACTTTTATATAGTAAAACTGGGGTTTACAGGTGTATACATTATTTTTCTTATTTCTGCTCAAAACATAGATTGTTGGTACTCGTTAGAACCGCCTCGGCGAGGCTGTTCTAACGAGTACCCACAACCTATGTTTTGAGCAGAAATATGAAAAATATCAGCATTTTTATCTAAAAACTTCCAGTTTTTGGTGGTGAAGTTTTCAGTATATTTGAATAGGCGTGTTTTCGTAATGAAATGAAGCTAAATACATTGTTTTCACAGGAAAATCGATATTTATCTGGGCCCAGTTATTCAAAATTAACAATATCGTTAGTTAACATATCGATAAAACTTAGATCATTAAATATGGCAAATGCGATAATATTTTTGCTGAAAAATGTGAGTAGCTTTTTTCAGCAAAACTACCCCTGAGTTAGATATTGTACTTACCAGAACAGTTAACATTTTCACCACTAACGAGCTCGTTAAGCTAACGATGCTTTGAACTACTAGGCCCTGTACGCCAACTTATCTACTACTATTTCAAATGCGGGTTATCTACAGAGAAAAGGAAGACGACTTCATTACAATACACAGTCGAACCTCAATAGGTCGAACAACGATGGCTCGTTTACCATGGTTAATTCGAACTCGGTTTTGAGTCCCTATGATATTCTTCCGATAGCTCTAGGAAACAAATATTTAAGGACATTTTCGTATTTTATCATAAAACTGAATGTTGTGTATACTTATTAGAAACAAGACAATTCTAATGGGTACACTTAACATACCATTATTGTCTAGAAGATAAACAAGATCCCCAAATTATCGCCATTTGCTTCCTGACCTGGCGTCATAATTAACCCTTAGTGACTCAACTTACCCATACAAATTTCCATGGTCCAAAATATGTTCGAGCCATTGAGATTCGACTGTATTATAATACGTACATGTTATGAGCATCCTCATATTACTTAAAATATATAGTAAAAACAGGGGTAATATAGGTATACAGTTTATTGTGCGAGTTTATTTTCAACTGCTATTTTTCCTATTTAGCTGTTTCTTAACCTAATTAAATGTTTGGCCATATCTATCAGGAGTTTGTTCTTTGGAAGTATAAAACACATTCTTTCACGTTTTATATTTCTATGGAAGAGAAGGTGCACGGATTGAAATGGTATCTTTCGTATAGGCGTATTACCGTAATGCCAAGTCTACGCAGTATATATCCCCTGTTACTCTATAACAAATTCGATCCGGGATACTGCAATTCCTACAAGATTGCATATGCGACCACCATTACGAAAACCTGCCTATTCAAATATACTGAAAAGTTAATCACCGAAAAATTGAAAATTTTCAGACAAAAAATTCAAATATTTTTCATATTTCTGCTCAAAACATAGATTGTCGGTACTCGTTAGAACCGCCTCGCAGAGGCGGTTCTAACGAATACCAACAATCTATGTTATTGAGCAGAAATAAGAAAAATAATGTATACCCCTGTAAACCCCAGTTTTATTATATAAAAGTGGGGTCAAAATTATATAGGCATGTTTTCGTGATGCGAAGACTCATTTCAGTCTGCGCAGGCTGATAAGAGTCTTTGCTGTCCGCCTGAAGACGAATTGGATCCTTTGCTACCAACAGATTCCTGCGAAGTCTGATCAGACTGCGCGGATTCGTAGGTTGATCTGAGTCTTCGCTGGGCGGGAATGACATCTTGGCGAAAATGCTGTGCCAAAGCTCAAAATTTGAATAAAAGGGGCTATACATAATTCGGATGATTTTCAAAATTTCAAAAAGATTTAAATCACGGATTGTAAAAACGAGACAAAGAGGACATAATACGTTAGGGATAACAGCTGACAGTGTGTTTTAGGTTTGTAACTATTTATACTACTGGATATCGGTACGTAAACTATGAGAAATGGGTTTAATGTACAAGTGATGTATCCCGAATGAAGGTAAAATACCATTGTGGCTGCATACATATGATGTATGCTCATTTCTTAATGTATGTACTGTATGGCTAACTGGGACCTGGAAGAGCTGCTTAGACATTGAGTCTGCTACTCATTCCCTGGATCTAATGATTTATAGTAACATACTATATACCGAAATGCTACATTTCTGAGCAATCTTGAAATTGGTCTGTTATACAGCTTGCATGTGACAGTTGTTATTATTCTTGGGGTTGAATATTAAGTTCATATATAACCATTTCTCAAAATTGGTTACCGCAATATTGTTATGACGGAAGTAGGCTGTTTTAAGGCCTGCTCTGTGCCGTTTGCGCCTTCTGGGTAGCCAAGAAGGATTCGAGTGCGAGTGACATGCTGTTTGGATATTGGTTTTCGCCACATGTTCCTTTGTCCACCCGTATTCACCATTGCACCCTTGTAAATGTTATAGCCGACACGGAGTAGGCTCATGTCTTCCAAAAAGTGTGATATACGTATTTATGCATAAGACAGCTACTTAAATCATCTTTCATGGTTACTTTAAATATCGCTTTTTCACTCCTATTATCTTGAGGTTAGTAGTATCCCGGGGTGGGCACTTACTATTTAAAAGGGTAGGGGTGTGCTGCCAGGAGCCCGGGACCCCTACCCCATTTCCAGACATGATTGAGACCCCTTTCCAGACAAAAGTAAGACGAAAATATACCCCACTGTAGATAAACAATATATACTCATTTGCTTTGTTAGTTAACTTAACAAGGATTTACTTACATATTATCAATATTAAGTACAACAAGAATCACACGATATCAAGTTTAACTAAGGTGTTTTCAAACAACAGTTTCCTTTATGGGAAGTCGTTTAACTATGCCCCGAATTCGCCTCATAAGAGTCCTTTAACATCTCTCTGAGTCCGTTTGCATGGCTTTTATTCATTAATAGTGCTATCTTTCAGTCCTGTTCTCTTTATTTTAAAACATTATAACTTTTTCTTTGTTTATGGGGCCATTTGTAGACATACAACATATCATCAGAAGTAAAACTCCAGGCTAAGGTAGTTTACCACTCCCTTTCCAGACAGACATAACCCCTTTCCAGACAGGTATATTTGAATTACTTCCAAGATTTTTTACAATGAAACACTCCCCCGTTCCAGACAGCCACTGAAAATAAGACCCCTATTGTCAGCACATCCCTACCTATGCTTATGTAGTGAGTGCTCCCCTCTCCCCCCCCCCCCACCCCCACCCCCCCCCCCCCCACACACACACACCACGGGGTGGTACTAGGATGGTGGTCAGGGGATGGAAGGTGATAACGGTGCTGTGCTGACCGGTCTGTGATGGCATGTTGAACAACCTGACTCATGGTGGATTTAGGAGCGTGCGATTGACACAGCTGGTTGTCCGCGGTCCGCTCTCTGGCATCCTTCGTGTGTTTTACAGTATATATTCACCTTCTCCACTTCAGAGCATTATATATGAACTGTTTCCGTTGCTAATATTATGAAACATGTTGTCTGCAGTATTCGTATAGTATACGGATATAGCAGACAGTTATATTGTAAATGATCTATTATATAATTGCTCTGCACTGTCATATGCCATCATGTATGTTTCATTATATTGTATCCTTATCGGCTTTACAGCTCTTTGAAATTATTCTATTCTATTATATTCATAATTCGGATGATGTTTCAAAATTTTAAATAGATTTAAATACCGATATGCCTGAAAAACCTCTGACAAACCATTACGAAAACATACCTATATAATTTTGACCCCCGTAATCCCCATTTTTATATGGTAAAACTTGGGGTTACAGTGGTATACATTATTTTTCTTATTTCTGCTCAAAAACATAGATTGTAGTACTCGTTTGAACCGCCTCGGCCAAGCGGTTCTAACGAGTACCCACAATCTTTGTTTTGAACAGAAATATGAAAATATCAAAACATTTATCTGAAAACTTTCAGTTTTTGGTGGTGAAATGTTCAGTATATTTGAATAGGCGTGATTTCCTAATGATAGGTAAAAAGTGGTAAAAAACCAAGTGTATTATGTCCCCGTTAATGGGTTGGCATAAAAACTACTACAAGTCTTAAAAAGTGTAATCACACTATGTAAGCCTGAATTAAAGATTTAATATTAAGGATTAAACATTTAACTTAAGCTTCTGATCTTTTGAATGAATTATCGTCATATGGTTATTGTACGGTTATTTCAATCACATTCATGACAGTTATTCAGGGTACGTCCAAATAACCGAACCAGAAACATAAGATAGATAGATAGATAGATAGATAGATAGATAGATAGATAGATAGATAGATAGATTTTTCACTGACAAAATCTGGCATAAG
This sequence comes from Anodontia alba, assembly GCA_964016985.1. Classification (NCBI taxonomy): domain Eukaryota; kingdom Metazoa; phylum Mollusca; class Bivalvia; order Lucinida; family Lucinidae; genus Anodontia; species Anodontia alba. The sequence goes on from OZ024834.1 coordinate 37,481,819, forward strand.
TACATGTATCAGCAGCTGTATGGAATCACGAATATTCGATACAAACGAAAGGAATCTGCAAAACGAGCTTTTCTGCTGTTACCGTAAACGGACAGACCATCTTATTCATTGTAATTTATGCTTTGAAAAGTGATTTCAAAATGACGGTAAGACTGTGAGGTTAGACAAAACCCAAAACAGGAAAATAATAAAAATAAAACGATGAAGACTCTTTAGTCCTTCCATACGCATATTTTTGTTCATTTTTAGAGTTAGAAAAATGTAACGCTTAACGTTATATAATGATATAGAAATTCAGTATAATAGTAGCTCAGTCGGCAGAGCGCTCACCTCCCACACGGAAGGGTTGCGGGTTCGAAACTTAGGACTGTTGTTTTGTTTATCCCGTTCCTTTTATACTTTCGTTCCTATGGCATGTATTTTACAGACATTACTTGTATATTAAAACACAAACAAGCAAAACAGCCCTCCGCCGCTGTTGTAACTGTCGCTTTAAGAGTTAACAAATGCACAGACGTATGTAAATATTGACTCCAGTAAAGTGTCAACCAAATACGATGAACAACTAACAAGAAAATTAAATAAATCTCCTTACACTGCTTCCCGTCTATTACAGTCACGTCATGTAAATTAGGGCTGGTGACCTTCGGCAATTAAGCTTATTTTAGCCTTTGATTTTCACCTAGTGATTTTTCAACACGGTACGACTCACTTTATGACCTCTCGCGACTTCCACGCCCTAATAGTACAAGTAAGATCGAACTTTAATGGCTCGAACACCTCTGGGGCCATAGAAATATGTTCTAGACATGGAGAGTTCGAGTCACTATAGGGATCAAACATGGTTTTTCATGCATTAACATTCGCCAGGTCCCTTCGGCCGCGGTTTTCAACACCTCCCAAGAGACCTGGCGAATGTTAATACCTTGAAAAACCATGTTCGGTCGCTATTATTGCATAAAAAATTGAAAACATTTGCGACATTTCGCGATATTTCTTGCACTATTTTGTTTCGCTTTTCACCGATGTCGCGCGAACGCTATTTCCACGGATTATGCTCGTTCTAGGGCCGGGCAGTACACATCTCGTAATGGAAGCAAATCGTTTGCCTCCGTATGAGCATATTGAAAGTTGCGTAGCCGTGCATTAACAGCGCGTGAATTATTAATACACGGCTTTTCGCCGGTTAATGCACGGCTGTTGATAACGTGCGGCACTGCTTTTTATGCAAAAATGAGGGTTAAAGACAGCGCCTGGTCAGAATGCAAATGAGGATAATTTAGGATGATGGTATGTTGAGTTTACTCATTAGAATCAACTCGAGGATGCAATCATAATGTGTATCACACAATACATTTCCATGATAAAAACAAAAATATCCCTAAACTAGCCCTGTTTGTGTTCTTTAACTATCCGTGAAGAATTTCCAAGGGACTCAGAAACGAGTTCGAATCAGTCTCGGTAAACAAGCCATCGAGTCATTAAAGTATTCGTGTATTTAGTTTTTACGTTCGTCAAAAAAAAAAAAAAAAAAAAAAAAGAAAATAAAAAAAAACATTTACCCCGCCATTATCGTGTCGCGGGCAGATAACACTGTCAAACTTTGACGAAAGGGCCTTTGCTCATTAGTAATTCCAAACCAGATCTCCTTGGTATCAATGAATGTACCAAGTTTGTTTAAAACCCCTTGACATTTACACAAGTTATTGTCCGGAAACGAAAAAAATGACCGTGTCTCGGGCAGATAACTCCGTCAAACTTGACGAAATTTGCCCATTAGCAATCCTAAACCAGATCTCCACAAACAGTGACGCCCTTAATCAGGCCCCGCCCTATTCTTTGGCATAAGATCTGGGCCCGGTTGTTCAAAGCGTCGTTAGCTTAACGAGCTCGTTACATTTTGTAAGGGTCATTTCGTAAACTGTTTTAGCAGATTCAATATACAATATTCTGATATGTTTTGCTGAAAACATGTGAGTAGCTTTTGCACTGCAAAAGCTACTCACATTTTTTCAGCAAAAAATTTCAGCGTATTTGCGTCTCACTCGATGTAAATTTTAACGAATCGTTAACTAACGACGTCGTGAGCTTTGAACAACCGGGCCCTGGTCTATCCTGTTTTTTTCAAGCCTGTGTCTGAATACTTAAACACAGTGGAGCAAGTTATTGTCGAAAGCCATTTTCACTACCTGTTGCTGCATCTGAATGAGTGGCAGAGTAGAACTTGAGCAGACGCCGCGTTCTTTGACGTGTGAGCTGGGTCTGCAATTTTTCTTCAAGCCTGTCTATCCGGATACTTAGTATACAAAACGACAGACCAAGTCAATTTATTACCTGTTACTGTATCTTAAACTGCTGAAGGAGTAGCAGTGTAGACCCAGATCAGACGCTACTTTCTGCGGCGCCTGATATTTATCTACACAAAATAAGTCTATTTTATTTCTTCTTGCTGTATCTAAAACTGCTGAATGAATGGCTAACAGTGTAGACCCAGATTAGACGCCGCGTTCTGCGGCGTCTAATCTGGGTCTACAATGTTTATTTCGGCTTGTATGTACAAATACTAGACATTGATAAGACAGAATATGTTTAGCTTACTATTTGTTTCTGTATCCATTATGAAAACACCCCTATTCAAATATATAGAAAATTTCACCTCCAAAAACTGAAAATTTTCAGACAAACAACTGATATTTTTCATATTTCTGCTCAAAAACATAGATTTAGGGTACTCGATAGAACCGCCTCGGCGAGGGAGCGAGGCGGTTCTAACGAGTACTCACAATCTGTTTTGTGGGTACTCGTTAGAACCACCTCGCCTCTCGGTTCTAACGAGTACCCACAATCTATGTTTTTGAGCAGAAATAAGAAAAATAATGCATACCCCTGTAAACCCAATTTTAACTGTATAGAAATGGGGTTCAAGGGGGTCAAAATTATATAAATGTAGGCATGTTTTCGTGATGTTAAAGTACTGAATGAGTAGAAAACGGTGTAGACCTAGATCAGACTCCGCGTTCTGTGGCGTCTTGTCTGGGTCTACTCGAGTATTCATGGTACATTTGTCTAAAACTGCTGAATATGTGGCAAACAGTGTAGACCCTTATCAGAAACACCCACTCGTTGACGTCTAATCTGTGTCCACATTGTTTGCACTCACCTGCCTGTCCAAACACTAATAGGGTAAATCACGGTAAATACTATGTACAAATTCGCCTGGGAAAATGAGTTTAACTAGGAAGAGGTATGTATTCAATACAATGTTTTATTTAAGTCTCACCTCATAATAAAAATACACAGTCAAAGCCATCGAACAGAGGAACTCGAACAATGTAAAATGTAAACTGCTCGAACAGTGCAGTTATCCGGACACTATTTTGAAAAGTGTTTTATTTAGAGTGAATGTACTTTACAAAGGGTTGAAAAGAGTAATACGAAACTAAGAGATATTGAAAGTTTAAAGTAAAGTTTAATCTATGGATTGAGGATTATGCTTTAAGTTTAGAGTTGTGGGTAAAAGATCAATAAAAGACGAACATTTCAAAATGTTTTTTTTTCTTATTTATCCAAATACTTCCTTATTTGTCCCAGAAAATGGTCTTTGGGATTTCATGCAAATCATTTCTAGACAATTTGTATGAAACCGCATAGCCTATTTTCTGGAAAATAAATATTTGGATATATAAGAAAAATACGGCTTTTAGTTTTCTGGAAAAAAAAGAAAAAATATAGCTTCAGTTTGTCGTCTGCTAAATGAGTCCAGAGGAGGTAAAGGTTAATAGCTGGTTCTGTTGATTATCATTGTTGAATGGATCTGTTCGACACACGAGGATTAAATTATATATTAACCCTTGTCCTGCTGAAACTGGCTAAACCCTGCCTTTGCAAACAGTATAGATCCAGATCAGTTGGCTGCTGAAGACACTGTTTGTCATTAAGTATGTGGATTAGTATCAACAATCGGGATCAAACAATCTGATTGGCTGACAATTAGAAGTGGGTGTGGCATCATAATTTATTCAGCAGGACAGGGGTTAACTTAGGAATGTCTTACCTGACTGATTCTTAAGCTTTTTGGAGGACTCACATACTGAACCTATGTGTATTGTACTGTATTGACTCTAAATGTAGGGACACCTTAACTCCTTATACGCGTTTTCTAGAATTGTAAACAAGTCTATTGGAGTGCCGATCAATGTGTCAGAACAAATTCTGAAAGGGATTACCCTTGAGAGCATTTAGTATACTCATAAAACTGACAATAGCTGGAGTGTCAAGTTTTCTGGACCATACTACCTCTAGATAAAGCTGCCAGATGGGTTGCCAACAGAGCAGACCATGATCAGACGCCGCGTTCTGCGGCATCTTATCTAGGCCTACACTGTTTGCTCATGGTTGTCTGTCCCAGTACTTTTTGTTATTATTACAGTACATAAATTTGGAATCGTTATGTATAAAATGCCCACGGTATGATAAACCGATCTTCATATAGACGAGAAAAAGTGGAAATACTGATTTAAGGTTCCATTTCAGAGCCTTGATAGTTAACATCGGATCTGACGATTCAGTGTAATTGGCGAATAATCGGATAGTTAATTTCGAACAAAACGACATGAGCATAAAAAGTGCCGTCCTTGTGTTCCTCATGCTTAGGTTTGAGCATACAACATACGCACACACACTAGAAGACAGTGAAAGACTTTTATCGAACTTGACCACTGGATACAACAAGCATGTGCGTCCTGGGCAAAATCAAAGTGAAGCGGTACAGGTTAACGTAAGTTTTGCAATTGGTGGCATCAAAGAGTTTGATGGTGTCAAAGGCGAGCTCATCATTACAGGTGGGCTGGAACTCGCTTGGGTAGATACAAGACTAAGCTGGGATTTTACCGCCTACAATAACTGTTATTACACGCAATTGCCTATTGACTGGGTCTGGAAGCCTGGCTTCCATTTGGAGAATGCAGTCGAGTCTATTAAATCTATAGAAGCTGACTGGATGCCTGTATTGTACATCTTTAATGGAAAAGCTATATGGAATCCACGCGACTTATTTGAACTCTCATGTGGTTTTAATATTAAGTATTATCCATTTGATACACAATTTTGCTCTGCGTTGTTCGCCCCAAATTTATATGCAAGTACAGAACTGAAGTTCCACGCAACGAAAAAGAAAGCTTCAAGATCTTACTATTACGAAAACGGAGAATGGGAACTTGTTGATACGGATACATCAGTTATAGACGTGGGTATTTCAATTTTTCAGGTAACACTGATATTAAAACGACGTCCTGTATTCGTGCTTGTAAACGTTGTTCTACCCATGGTAATAATGGGGATTCTCAACATATTTGTGTTTGTACTACCGGCAGATTCCGGAGAACGCATGTCCTACGCTGTAACTATTTTGTTGGCAATTGCCGTTTTCCTAACTATTGTAAGTGATAATATACCTCGAACTTCAAGTCCTATGTCAATTCTTTGTTATTTTATTGGAGCACAAATTATACAAAGCTCAGCTATATGTCTCGCGACAATTTTAAATCTGCGTCTGTTTCATAAGGATGATGAAGTTCCCGTCCCTACGTGGGTAATGTTCTGCTGCGGAAAGTGTAAAAACAAGAAACGTGTGACACGGAAGACAAAACGTAAAACTGAGAATGTTTACGCTGTTGAAGAAGGAAACAGGCCTGGCGATTATAAGAATTTGTACTCTGTCTCGAATGGTAGACCTCGTGCTGAACGTCGATCCCGATCTATTGAGCCCACAGAGGATGGACGTATATCTGGCAACTATAAGGATATCTACTCTGTCTCGAATGGTAGACCTCGTGTTGAACGTCTGTCCCGATCTGATGAGTCCACAGAGGAATCAAAAATAACTTGGAAAGAAATTAGTTTTGCTGTTGATAAGATAATGTTTGTTATTTCACTGATTTTCCTTCTGGCAGGCTGCCTTTGTTTTGCTATATTAATTGCTTTTCCGGACGAACCCGAAAACACCGACTGGTTGGTTAGTTCCACCTGAGTCAAAGTGACCAGGTCAGTGATCACATTTGCATAAGACCTATCCTTCTTGAAAAAAATAAATAAATAAATAAATAAATAAATGGTATGATGAAACGGACGTTCCAAGTTAATGTCTAGGAAATTAAATGATGCGTTCGTAGTAAATTGAATGTCACTTAACGAACGATAGACAAATTGTTTTCAAATTACATCCTTGCATACATAGTTTTCTTATTTCAATTAACTGTCTGGACCATTAGTTTAAGACTTTTTTGGACTATCTTGCCCAGAAATCATTTCGTTATACCACCACGAGCTTTCACTTTTCTCGATCATAAAATAAAAATAAAAAAACGCTTACATCTTTGTGTGATTATAGCTTAATAGTGAAAAAAAAAAAAAAAAAAAAAAAAAACTCTGAAAAGAAGGCAGATACAATCTGCGAGAGGAACTTCCGTGTAGTGAAATGAACGTTCATTACTTTCGGCTGAATTAAATATAAAGGAAGAGGGGTAATGATCAGAAATCGACTATTTTCTGCGAAAAAAACAAAACAAAACAAAAAAAAAAAAAAAAAAAAAAAAAAAAAAACAACAAAAAAACAAACAAAAAAAAAACAAAAAAACAACAACAACAAAACAAAAAAACCTTTCAGTTAAACCAGTACAATCATCAATAAACATTCATGTACAACTATATGTTTGAAATTTTTCTATACTCGTCACTGCACATACTATTTGTAAAATAATAGTAACATAAAAATGTTAACGGGTTTCCCATGAGGGGCCTGTTCTATTAATAGATATGGTACAGACGTGCCGCTGGAAAAGCCCTCGTTTTTATGTTGTAGATATATCAATAAGTAAGGTTTCATGCTTTTTTTTTTATATATGATTTTGTATAGTTTTTCCCAGCTCTGTAGATGAATAGTCCTCTTATCTGTTTTTCATCTAGCAACAAAAATCAGTTGCTAAGGAAGCACTGACACTTGAAATAACTGCTGTTAATTTATTGTTTTAACACCAAAAACTGATCTGATTCCCTAATCGCCCGTAAAATGACATGAAATATATGAATAATAATGAAATGCTCATAGTAGAATATGAAAAGGGTGCTTTTTTTGTAAACAAATATATAAATAGGTATATCATCACGAAAACATACCTATATAATTTTGACCCCCTTAAACCCCACTTTTATATAGTAAAACTGAGGTTTACAGGGGTATATATTATTTTTCTTATTTCTGCTCAAAACATAGATTGTGGGTACTCGTTAGAACCGCCTCGGCGAGGCGGTTCTAACAAATACCCACAATCTATGTTTTGTGCAGAAATATGAAAAATATCTGAGTTTTTTACCTGAAAATTTTCAGTTTTTGGAGGTAAAATTTTCTATATATTTGTGTAGGCATGTTTTCGTAATGATTTTGATTTTTGTAGTATATATGAATGGGTAGGGTCATATACAATTCCAGCCGCACGTCTGTACTATATCGAAGGGTAAGTGCCACTACTGGTGAGGGGGGTATTTTTGCACTGTATATTGCTGTATAGTAGACTTGAGAAATCATCCTCTTAGAATATGCTGCAGGGCTTTATAATTTTGATTTTACAGGGGGGTCTTTGGGTGTCTATCAGATTCAAACATGGCCTGTGACAAGTTGAAAAAACATTGCCGCCACTGGGTGAGCATTTTTGCCTTATGTATGTCTATAGTGCAAACTTCTAACCTTTTCTCTATAGAATGTACTTGACAGATTTCAATTAAATATTACAGGGGATGTGCCTTGGGTGACTGTCTCAGATTCATTCAACTCATGTTGATTGGTCGAAAACAAGACCGGCAGTGGTAGTGTCATTTTGGAAATATACAGGTTTAAGTTCAAACTTAAAGAAATCTTCTCCTCCGAATGTGCGTGATGAATTGTTCTTTGGGTGACTTCTTTTGGGCTGCCCTTTGGATGTCTTTCTGTAAGATTTCTTTAGGCCATCTTTACAGAACGGAAAACATACCAATAACTGGTTAGTCATTACATATATCATACAAGGAGTGCATTTGATCAGCTCTGGTTGAATATAGTTCCTTAAATCGGTAGTGAAAATTGTAAATGTAGGGGTAATGTGTTTAATCCCCAGCTCTACCAACATTTTTATTGACGGTTAAGAAAAGTTAATAGGAAATAATCTATATGCATATTATCATCCGGATCTTTGCTTTCCATTCACGAATTCTTTATTATCCAATTATATCCTTTTAACGGACAGTTAAGGCCCTGATCAGGCTGATCTGGGCCTTCCTCGTACCTTATTGCACGTTTTTGCGTTGCCCATATATTGGTAATAGTAAAGAGATAATTTGTCAATGCAACAACTACAATGTTTCTTATTTTCAGAACAGTCTATTTCTTAACCCTTGTCCTGCTGAACCCGGATATACCCTGCCTTTGCAAACAGTGATGATCCAGATCAGCTGCTTTCTGAAGAAGCCAACTGATCTGGATATGCACTGTTTGTCATTCAGTATGTAAATTTATATCAACAATCTTGATCTAGTAATATGATTGGCTGAAAATTTGAAAAGAGTGTGGCATCTTAATTTATTCAGCAGGACAAGGGTTAAATGCACAAAAATATGTGAAGAGACACAGGAAATGCAACAATCACGAAGTACAGCCCTCCCGGGGCACCGAAGGCAGGAGGGATGAGGGACAAATAAGGACAGCACAAACGCATTATGAAAACACGCCTATTCAAATATATTGAAAATTTAAACAACAAAAACTGATTGATTTCATATAAAAATTCTGATATTTTTTCATATGTCTGCTCAGACATAGATTGTGGGTACTCGTTAGAACCGCCTCGCCGAGGCGGTTCTAACGAGTACCCACAATCTATGTTTTTTTAGCAGAAATCAGAAAAATCATGTATACCCCTGTAAACCCCAGGTTTACTTTATTAAAGTGGGGTTTAATGGGGTAAAAATTATATAGGTATGTTTTCGTGATGACTGAAGTGCCATGTCTTAAACGATCTGACACTGTTCCATTATTGAAAGCGATTACATATAATGTATGTTTGAACAACATATAATGTATAAAAACTCAATAGGGCATATACGCTGCAACTGTAGGATACGTACCTTCTGACATATGCGCCCAACGAAGTCTTAGATCAGCCCGTGCATACGCGCAGTCTGATCATAGCATTCTGCACGAGTAAACTTTGCATTCTTAGCTATCTAAAATGTGCACAATGAAGACTGATCTGACTGCGCGAATGCTCATGCTGAGCTGAACCTTTGCTTGGCACACATGTTTGATGGTACTTTTCTGACGTTGCGGCTATTATGTATATAACGATTTACATTACGAAAAAAAGGTAAGAGAAAAGTCCAGGAAGTGCGACAATCACAAACCGCAGCCCTTCCCAGACACAAAGAGGAAGAGGAAACCGACAAATCCAAACAAGCACAAATCGAACAAACGTACGTAAAGCATTAAGATTAGCTCCTTCTTCCCCAAGTGAGTTAATCGCAATGCTAAAAGGACTGAACACGCCTATTCAAATATATTGAAAATTCTACAAAAAAAAAAAAAAAAAAAAAAAGACAAAAGGAATTTTTCAGATAAAAAATTTTCATATTTTTCATATTCCTGCTCAAACCATAGATTGTGGGTACTCGTTAGTACCGCCTCGGTGAAGCGGTTCTAACGAGTACCACAATATGTTTGTTTGTTTTTTGCAAAATAAGAAAACTAATGTATATCCCTGCAAACCCTAGTTTTACTATATAAAGCATAGCAAACCGGGCTGAGTTGTTCAAAGCATCGTTAGCTTAACGAGCTCGTTAGTGGTTAAAATGTTACCTGTTCTAGTAAGTTTAATATCTAATTCACAGATATTTTTGCTGATAAAAAGGTGAGTAGGTTTTGCAAATGCGAAAGCCACTCACATTTTTTAAGCAAAATTATTAGCGTATATGCCTTATTTAATGATCAAAGTTTTAACAATACGTTTACTAACGATATCATTAGTTTTGAACAAATGGGCCATGTCCTATCTTCCCCGACGAATTAATCACAATGTACAATTATTTACCATGTGCGAGGGTAATATGACGATTTGGTCACCTGTGTTTTGTTCTGATACTTGTACTGCTGTCTGACTTCATTAACCTCATCAATATACATAAACTATGTTAGAAAATCCCACTAATAGAGAACACATCACGTGCAGTGTGCTATTCTGTCAGGCTACCCTGTAATGTTACTTTCGCAAGTAATATTACCTACTGACGTCACTTCGACAATATTGCCCTCGCATGTGATATTACCCACTAGTCATCACGAAAACACGCCTATATAATTTTGACCCCCTTAAACCCCACTTTTATATAGTAAAACTGGGGTTTACAGGTGAATACATTATTTTCCTTATTTTTGCTCGAAAACATTGATTGTGGGTATTCGTTAGAACCACCTCGCCGAGGCGGTTCTAACGAGTACCCACAATCTATGTTTAGAGCAGAAATATAAAAAAATATAAGAATTTTTTATCTGAAAATTTTCAGTTTTTGGTGGTAAAATTTTCAGTATATTTGAATAGGCATGTTTTCGTAATGACAAGAACAAAAGTCTGAGACTCGGTTCCACAAGTCTCTTCATATACAACTAACACTAGTTTTAAGTTGTTTTCAATTTTCAAAATAAACAGTATAGAACTAGTAATCCCAAAGACTTCGTATACAACAAGGGGCTACAAACCTTACGAAGAACGAAAAACACAAATTCCGCCGTCTTAGATTGGTAAGTAGTAAAACATCAGGGGTTAGGGGAGAGGCTAACTGCATTTTAAAAGCGCTAAATCTTCACCCTCTGTTAAATTGAAAAAAAAAGTACAAAAAGTATTGCTTGGCGTGCAGTGTGGCATGTATACGCTAGAGGGCGTAAGCTGTGTTGCAAACTTCATTACTGCTTATGAAGAGTATCAATAAAACCGAGACTCCCATTTTCTAATCCATAGTGTGTTCTTTTGTATCTTTTTTTACTTTTATTATATTACACTGCAGCTGGTGTTAGTGCTGTGGTGCGGCGGTAGAACGTGTCCCCGTTCATCACCATACTGCAGATTATGTTTCATTTCCTTTGGATTCATTAGGCCCATTGTGGTATATTTGAAAATGGGAGTTCTGCTCATGTATACACTAGAGGGATTAAGCTGTGTTGCAAACTTCATTATTGCTTCTGAAGAGTCTCCATAAAACCGAGACTCCCATTTTCTAATTCGTACTGTGTTCTTTGTTTTTAAAAGCAATCTTTTTGACGTTTATTCCTACACAAACCAAATCAAATCACTCTTAGACCAGTTTTTATGCTTGTTTTGCCCAACTTCTTGGCTATGGAACCCAAACTTTGAATACGCAATACTTATGTTGTGCTGCTCATCACGAAAACATGCCTCTATAATGTTGACCCCTTTAAACCCCACTTTTATATAGTAAAACTGGGGTTTTACAGGATATACATTATTTTTCTTATTTTGCTAAAAAAAGCTTAGATTGTGGGTACTCGTTAGAACCACCTCGGCGAGGCGGTTCTAACGAGTACCCACAATCTATGTTTTGAGCAGGACTATGAAAGATATCAGATTTTTTTTCTGAAACTTTTCCTTTATTGGCTGTAAAATATTCAATATATTCGAATAGGCATGTTTTCGTAATGTAAATTTTTATTTTTTCTTACTTCTTCTGTTGCTGTTATTCTTTGTTCATGCGTTTGTGTTTTAATTTTAGTCGTTAGTTTTGTCATTGTTGATTTTTCTTCTATTCTTCTTTTGGTATCTCTGGAATAAAAGTGAAAATGGATTGCCTTTGGAAACAAAGAACACACAAAGTCACGAAAATCGGAGACTCGGTTTGATTAAGGCTGTGCTTGGTGAGTGGCATTTCCAGGGTATATTCACATACGAGCCAGCGCATGACAAAACCTACAAAATGGCATGTGAGCCCAGCGAAGACTTACATCAGCCTGGACATCCGACCAGTCTGATCAGTCTTCGCTGTCCGCACGAAGAAAGCATGGGTTCTTAGCTACCCATTGAGCGCACAGCGAAGACAGAGCGGATGCATAGGCTGATCTGTCTTCGCTGGACGCACATGCCATTTTGTAGGTATTCCAAGTAGATCAAGGTACATGGATAATTAAGGCTTCCTCAAGCGAAAGTGTCTTCGAACATGCGCAATTTCAGATCATCCTGTACATGCACAAAAGATAATTAAGGTCCTTGCTCTCCATTCATTCATTCTCTAGTATCCAATAATTCTGTCAGTGGGTGGGGAAGGCCCTGATCAAACAGGCTTAAGTTTGTTTGCCGTTGTTGTAATGGCTCCTTTAGTCTTCGTCGGGCTCGTATGTTTAACCCTTGTCATGCTGAATAAATTAAGATGCCACGCCCACTTCTAATTTCCAGCCAATCAGATTATTTGATCCGAGTTTTTGATAAATTCACATATTTAATGACAAACAGTGCAGATCCAGATCAGTTAGCTTCTGAAGAATCCAACGGATCTGGCTCTACACTGTTTGCTAAAACAGGGAAAGTCGTGTTCCGCAAAAGAAGGGTTAAAGGGGCACACGCTCACTTGTTGCGGCTCCAGTACTCAAAACGACGATATCTCTTTACATGTTGTGGTGGGGGGGGGGGGGGGTTGAGTGGAGGGCGGTGAAGGCGGGGGACTAATATAAGACTATAACGGATCTACCTAAGTATGAGCGCAATACTATATCTTCACTGTCCGCCGAACGCACTTTGGATACTTGGTTGTCCAAAGAGAATATAGCGAAGACTCTAATCACGCTGCATGCTTGTGCAGATTGAACGAAGTTTATGATGGGTGTCCGAAGAAATACTTCCTCACATTGGTACTCATATGAGTCATTCCCTAATGAAAGTCTGGTTCTGAAATTTCACTGAATCAATGTCATTGTTTAGCTGTCGACGGCAGCCTGGTAGCCAACGAAGACATCGCACACAAATAGGAAGATACTCTTGAAATGTTGAAACTGTATTTGTACGTGTTTTGTTAGTTTTTATCTAAAGGATGCGCGACACGTAAAACGACCCTTACCTACGCATTCGCGCTGAATCGAGACGCCGCTGCCTGATAACTAAATCAATGGGTACTATAAAATGTATCAAAGAACGAGAAAGCTCTAAGGGGAGGATGTGCAGGCTGAACTGGGCATTCTCTTGATTATTCATCACGAAAACATGCCTATATAATTTTGACCCCCTTAAACCCCACTTTTATATAGTAAAACTGGGGTTTGCAGGGGTACACCTTATTTTTCTTATTTCTGCTCAAAACATAGATTGTGGGTACTCGTTAGAACCGCCTCGCCGAGGCGGTTCTAACGAGTACCCACAATCTATGTTTTGAGCAGAAATATGAAAAATATCAGAATATTTTATCTGAAAATTTTCACTTTTTGGTGGTAAAATTTTCGGTATATTTGAATAGGCGTGTTTTCGTAATGTAAAGCTTCTAAAGCAATGTCAATTGCTTCCCCTAATGTATGAACGCAGTTATACCACGCATGATCTGACTTGTCTTTAATGCCAAAGCCTTTCACAAATTGCTGAGCAACTGTATGTTCTACAACATCAAAATACATTGCTTGGATCAGCTCTAACAGCAAGCAGTTTTAAATCTCAGATATATGACTGAAGTGTTATTTCATATTCTTTCTGAAGCCTGTTAAAAGAAGTTGCTGGATAAACAGAATGATTTTCCGATGCATTTAACGTTTGCAAGAATGCATTTTGCAGGCTGTCATAATTCAGCATAAATTATGGACGTGTCTACGTATGACTAAGTTGGCTCTTCTAGAAATCGCCTGAATCAATGACATTTTCGATCTTCCTGGCATGAAATTTGAAATTGGAACTACCTAGGTTGCATTGAAAAAAAGGTAAGAGAAAAGTCCAGGGAGTGCCACAACCACAAACCACAGCCCTTCCCAGACACCAAGAGGAAGAGGAAACAGACAAAACCAAACAAGCGCAAATCGAACAAAATGTACAAAAGCCACTTGAAAGCCATTAACACTGGTAAAATTTCATAATTTCAAATAGGCATACTTTTGCTGGAATTATAATAAAGCGAGATTTTCTATTACAGTTCAGATAACAAAATCTATAACCAGTTGTAAATCATTTTTGTCTTGTACACCTGGACAAAGACATTTTCACGGACATATGATATACACTGAAAAATGTGAAGTGCCACAATCACAAACCGCAGCCCTTCCCAGACACCAAGAGGAAAAGGAAACAGACAAAACCAAACAAACGCAAGTCGAACAAACGTACGAAAAGCACTAAGATTAACTCTGTCTATCCCAAGCGAGGTAATCGAAATGCTAAGTGGACTGAAAAACACAAGAACAAAATGACACAAGGTAAGACATAAAACAAATCGCCTCGTAGAATAAACCACAAAGCAACAAAGAATAAGACTAACACCGGGACCACCGCCTTAGAACGTTCGGTAGAGTAAACCACCGAGGAGCGTGGGGGTTGGGGTAGGGGTTAAAGCACTTTTACAGCTAGCCAATTTCAGCATGGGTCCCGATGCTACTCTTAATACAGAAATACATAAAAATTCGGTTCGCATAAAAGGCTCCCAACTCCTGACTTTTCTCAGGAACCGCTTTGCCACTTGTAACAATATTACTTGAGAAGCTTACTTGTGACAATAGAGAGTTTGTTTGCGAAAATTATCAGAAACTGGCATCCAAGATGGAGAACATGATAATATATGGTATCAGTTTTGACAACTCCAAAACTGTTTGGCCAGTTGACACACGCTAATCATCCTTGGGACATCCTTTTGTATTTGCGAAAGAATTACGAAAATACGCCTATTCAAATATATTGAAAATTTCACCTTCAAAAACTGAAAGTTTTCGCATAAAAATTCTGATGTTTTTCATATTTCTGCTCAAAACATAGATTGTGGATATTCGTTAGAACCGCCTCGAGTACCCACAATCTATGTATAAATAAGAAAAATAATGTATACCCCTGTAAATCCCAGTTTTACTATATACAAGTTGGGTTTAAGGGGGTCAAAATTATATAGGCGTTTTCGTGATGTATTAGAAACAAGAAAGCCAGAGGGCCGCCATGATCCTATATACTATATAATTAAATAGAAAGGAAGGCATTAATCAGTAATCGGTACAATTACCTAACAACTTTCGTTGCAAGACACCAAAGGCAAAGAAAGACGCTCTAAAAGCAACGGCACCACAATCAAAACACTACAAGCAGAAAGCCAAAGAACAGTTTCTTTCTTAAAATTGGCCAACCGGCCAATGAACCTATAAACGGCCTTTCCTCTAAAACAGAAAACTGATTCAGTTCAAGCTGCACACGAAACAATCTTAGGATAAGAACTTTCAACTGCATAAAAATGCTGCGAAACGGAATCCAAAAAATGGCGATATATGGTAAAATATTTGAACGACTTTACTGAAACATGTAACATTAGGTTACTCACATTAGGTTTCATTATTGTATAAAATACAGTCGACTCTCGTTATCTCGAACTCCAAGGGACTCTATGAAAGACTTCGAGATATCCGTACTTCGACATATCAGATTTGCGGACATGAGGAAAACAATTAATCGAACAACCACTTTTAACAGAATGAGTATGTAATTTGACTCCTAAGTTAGAGATATATTGAAAATATTGTGGAAAAGAGGAGAAATTGTTCCTAAGGAGCAATTTCTCCTCTATCCACAATATTTTGTTGCCTGTTGGTAGATATCTGTGTTAAAACAGGGACCAGATTTTCACTTCGAGATAAGCGGTTATTCGAGATAAGCGAGTTCGAGATAACGAGAGTCGACTGTATTGGAAACCGGCAACCATATACGGTAAAACTGAAATACCGATTGAGCCCATACTGTATATGAAACACCCTTGAGACAAGATACTTATATTTTAGTGACGTATTGTATGTAAGATACACTATTAATAACTGTACTGTTAGCCTGCACACCAAATGATAATCATCAGAGTCAAATAATTTTCTGCTGGTAGTGCTTTTATTGTGGTGCCGTGGCTTTCAATGTGTCCTTCTTTCCCTTTGTTGTCTTAGACGGAAGGTGTTTGGTAATTGTATCTATTCCTGACCATTGCCTTCCTTTCTATTTCCTTTGTATTTGCACTTGGAATAGTAAGTAAAACCAAATATAGAGACACCTTAGAAAAGCCACAGTTACGGAACAAATACCTCAAAATGCATCGGATAAGTTTGAATGACACAACACGATATCTCGAAACATCAAAACGCCAATTATCAAAACCAGAAAGAACAAATGAAAGAAAACTGCAACTGATATACCGCCTTGGAACATTCGGCAACATAGTTGTTAGTGGAAAGGGCTCAAAATAGTAACGAAGATGTCCACGAAGAGTCACATTCTTAGAACATAGCCTACCAATGACATCAAGAGCAATAGAAAACAAACAAAAACAAACAGTACACAAGCCACAAACCGAAGAAAACATCAGAACCATCAACTTAGAGCGGCCAAAAGTAAAAACTACCAGGGTGGTGGTGCGGGTTAAATGAATTTTACATATAACAATTTTTCACCCTGGGTCCAAATGTTGCATGAATAATAATAATAATAATAATAATAGCAATAATGAAATGCTCGACTCGCTGGTAGACAAACAACGGCCCAATATATCAGACGCAAAAACCTCTTTCTAATAAAAGTAAAAAAAGATCGCCTTTGAAAATAAAGAAAACATTACATCCTAAGTGGTTCCTCTGTTGCAGTTCTTCTCTGTGCGTCGGTGGTTTCATACGTGCCATTTTGTCATTATTTGCTCCTCATCTCTCCTTCTATTTGGTGCCGCGGGAAGTCTGCGCTTCGTCTTTGTGGCATATCATGCTATCTTCTACTGTATTTTAATGAGCACTGAATCCTATCTTTTCATCTTCTGACCATTCCAAAATACGAAATTTGGCAGTTCGAAACTACAGTTCTATCGTAAGCACAGCGTTTTCAGAGAAAACAGATCCCCCCACTCCCCCCCCCCCCTCCACTGTATTGTTCAGTTTTTCGACTGTTGTGGCCTAGAAATTAGGTGAAGGTCAACAAAATCATAATCATCAGTCCTTTGTAAATATGTCCCAAATATATATCCATGGAAATTTGGTAAGAATCCAATCACTGGTTCACAAGATAGTATGCAGAGAAACAAGTGTCACACCAAAGTCATGGGATCCGCACCAAATCAACATATCCCCATAAAAAGTGAAGCGGGTATAGCAATTAGAAGTAGGGGCAGTGAGTGACGGTGAGGTAGCCACAATGCTAGTTCTAATATGTGCATATGAAGACATAGCTTTAGGCAAAACAAACAATCGTTAAGGAAAGCAAATAATCTTAACGAGGCCTGTTTTTTTTTTTGTTGCATTCCATAGCTCTAGATAAAAGACATTTTTCATATGGCCTCACGAAAACGTATGAAGTTGGTACTCATAAGGAGCGCACTTCTAATATGTACGTTCAACATGTTTTCATTGACAAATAAGGATGAGAAAGGAACATCTTTTCGGATTGAACATATGTTTGTAATATCAATCTGCATTAGAATTAAGGGATTAAGGGTGAGGATTCATGCGAGTCAAATTAGTTGAAGAGCCCTAATTTTTTTTTTGTGTTTTTTTTTTTTTTTTTTTTTTGGCATTACCCGTTGCGATGCTCTTCCTCTGTTGCAATTCTTCTTTTTTTTCCTATTTTTTCAGGAAATAAAATGTTCGGTAATGCGAACCGAATTTTTATGTATTTCTGTATTAAGAGTAGCATCGGGACCCAGGGTGAAGTTGGCTAGCTGTAAAAGTGCTTTAAACCCCTCCCCGCCACCCCTGGTGGTTTACTCTACTGGCTGTTCTAAGGCGGTGGTCCCGATGTTAGTCTTACTCTTTGGTGCTTTGTGGCTTATTCTACGAGGCTATTTGTTGTATGTCTTACCTTGTTCCATTTTGTTCTTGTGTTTTTCAGTCCTTTTAGCATTGCGATTACCTCGCTTGGGGAAGAGAGAGAGCTAATCTTATTGCTTTTCGTACGTTTGATCGATTTGTGCTTGATTGGATTTGTCGGTTTCCTCTTCCTCTTGGTGACTGAGAAGGGCTGCGGTTTGTGATTGTGGCACTCCCTGGACTTTGCTCTTACCTTTTTTTTCCTTGTATTTGGCCAAAATAACTACCTATAATATCAAGCCTCTAAGGGTTAATAAAGGTAACGACTTAGTCAGTAGGAAAACTACTGGGCGATGGGGACTTAAACCGGGTTTACTGATGGAGTAGGGAGAAAACATACACCACGAATTAAAATTTTGATGAAAAAATTAAAAAAAAAAACAAAAAAAAAACAAAAAAAAACCCTAAAACACAATGAATTTGTCATGTTAAATAAAAGAATTTGCAATTGTTTATAATTTGAGATTTATAAGCAGGACAAAAGTCAGGCAATGCTAAGTTGAGCATGAAAAAAGTTTAAAACCTCAGTGCCTGATCTGGATCTAAACTATTTGTATAGGTATTACGTAGGCTAAATTTGGAAAAGTAGGTTAATGATGAAAATAAATGATTACCAAATCTACTAATGTAGCTTTATTTAGTAACATGGCTCATATATAAGACAAAATGATATTATGTAAAGTAAATTGAGAACACAGGAACTGTTACAATCAGACCCACATCAAGCACTTGCCCCGCCCATACAGCAATAGGAAAGATAGACAAATACAATTTAACAGCCACAAAAAAAAACAAACAAAACAAAACACACACACACACATACACGCACGCACGCACGCACACACACACACACACACACACAGAGAATAGGCAAGCCGAGTTGACAACCCTTTCCCAAATAGTAGGCTACTCTGTTTACCGAATATATCTTAAACTTATATAATTGTTAAAAGAAAAATATTTGTTAGTGAAACTACATAACATTTAACAAAACGTACCATTAATGAAATTACCGCCTTGGAAACTAAAACTTTTTCTATTTATTTAAAAAAAATCATGAAGGATAAGTAGGTGGCATGCAGAAATGGTGCTGAAATTACCTGTTCTTATTAAGGTTCCGTTGTGCTAATTTTGTCAAAGTTAGCAGCAAGCAATGCAAAGACAGAAATACTACACAGATTGGAGACAAATGTTAAGATCAGCCTGCATGTTATCTTAGTCTGATTAATGCCTTTACCTATATGTTCACGACATCCCTATGGAGAGGGGTGTGTATATTGATTTGAAATATTGCACCATAGGCGGCCTAAATGTACCAAGGGGGGACTTCCAATTTGCTTAAGCTGATTTCGACGATGCCTAACTGTACTACTAACAAAGCTTTTGAATTTTTACAGCTTTTTTTTTTGACATATATTTTTTTTTACAACAAATAGATGTACAACTAAAGATACAGTTACAGACAAATTACATTTAATCAACGTAAGTCTCTTCATGTTGGCCCCAGGAAAAGGGCTTTGCACGATTGGGGACAATACCGGTATGCTATTTGATAAAATCAGTGTTATACACCCAGCATAAACCCCAAGCAAGGAGAACTCTACCGTGCCAAAATGAAGAGACTGCCTCCCATTCGCTTTATGATACTAAATACCATGTTCGCGGCTGGCGGCCTCTAACCATCGCGTGGTCCCATGTGGATTTACTTCCGTCTAATTACTATGATTTGGATTTAATAACCAATGTCTATATATGGCTCTTTGGCCCGTCCACATCCTGTTGCTGTTTTAAACGTTTCTCGCGTATTATAATTTATAATAATTTGCACAACTTTTCGTGAATATCGCAAGCTTTTTTGCTTGATTATACTCTCTAGGTCGATTGAGTTGTCGGCCCTGGTGCGACTTTATAAGACTGAACTGGGTTATGGTTATTTGACAGTGGAAGGGCACAACTTAAACAAACCAAACAATGGCTAAGGACATATACTTAAACAACTTAAATCAAGTTTAAATTGTCCAACAAAACCCTGGTCAGGGCCCAGTTGTTCAAAGCTAACGATGTCGTTAGTTAACGATTCGTTAAAATTTACATCTTCTTCTTTATTTATTCCAGTACATATAAATATCAATAGCATTTAGTCCACTGGTCGTGTCTTTGTCTAAGCTGCAGTATGTGTCCGAGTTAAGCTCAACCACAACGCAGTGGCTAACTCCTTGGTCCAGTGCGTTTGCTCAACAGTTCGGACATGGTCTATACATTTTAACCAGTCCTCGACTTTGATGCTTGTGATGTCTACCTTGATCAGCTCAGTCAATGCGATCAGATTAATTCATTTTTTTTTCATTTGGTTTCTGAGAATAATATAAAGATGTCAAACGCATAATTTGATAAAACTTATATTCACATGAAAATCACGAGAATGATGAAGTATACAAATATCATTTTCTTTAAGGGGGATAATCAGTACAATAGTCCAAACTGGATGAAATAGACAGTTGTAACAATTGGGTTTGGATATATGTATAAAGTCAAATTGTTGGACATATGTTATTTCAACATAAAGTTCATACTTCAATCATCAGATACAATGGAAAGAAGAAGATATTTGAAGGTGTAAATGTGCTATTGAAGCCTTTAAAAAGTGGCAAATTATTTCGCAGATTTCTTGAAATGTGATGAATAAATTTCATTGAAATTATTTTTTCTACGTTGAAACATCTTCCCTCTAGGGAAAAGGTATTTTGACTTCATCATTCTCAGCACAGAACTAAAGATATCAATTTTAACAAAGGCACGTAAACTGTTCCCTGCCCAAATTCAGTGTCAGCCATTATTTACGTCATTACACACCAAAAGTAGTTCTCTACAGTACATGTGCAGCACGGGCTCCCATCTTACGACATGAAAGTCGTAACAAAGGAATGAAGCATAGCTGAAAAACATTCCCGCCTATCGTGAAAAATCCAATACTCTAACCACTGACCCAAAGGGTCGACTCCCTGACGCAGTTGTCAGAGATTGAATATATGCATAGAAGCTATGCGTAATCTGCCAAGGCAGATAATCGAACATAGGAGTGCTTGGTCGTAACAATATACATATATGTACAAGTATATAATATATATATATATATATATATATATATATATATATATATATATATATATATATATATATACTGGGGGCAGAATTTTGATGTCAACAGACACCCTCTGTCATTGTGGCTTACTGTTGCAAGTTTCAGTTTTATATTTGTCATTATTTTTATACATGAATATAGCCCAAGAGTATGGGCACATAAACCCTGGACCAGAATAGATACCCTCTGTCTAGTATCAATATATCACCACAAGAATACCGATTTATTTTTGCGAAATAATTAAAATTCTAACGCGATAACTTATTTTGTTGCAAATGAAAATAAATATTGAATTCCTTCGCTTCTTCTGTTGTTGCGCAGTATAATCCACGTGTGTAAATATTAAACAGAGCATACCTTGGAAAACCAGAATAAAACACCAATTTAATCGCTGTTTACTGTTTACTATTGATCGTTGACCTGTACAGGCCAATAACTCGCGTCATATAACTACTTATATGGATTGTATAATGTATGAGCAGAAAATCAGTACATTAACGAATAATTAAAAGAAAATTACCAAAACAATTCTGTGTTCTCCGTATCTTTTCAGTATTTTTGACAAAGTCCAGGTCACTCCTGGTTCCCGTCCCGATTTGAAAACCCGGTTCGGACACCAGGTCAGTCAATAAAATCTATTTATACAAATGCACGATCGTCTTTAAAAAATCGATTTGCTTCTTACAGTAGGCTCACGAAAGCGTAGATCTTGATCTACTTGGGCCTAAAATAATAGATGTGTTTCTACTAACCCGACTGATCCTGTTTTTGACAGCAGACCAGCGTTTGATATGGCTTTGTAACATGTTGAAGCCTGAAGGGTGTATGG
>OZ024834.1:40771606-40968603 GCA_964016985.1 Anodontia alba
GGGTGGGGAGGGGTTTCAGATGACATTCTAAAGATTTTTTTTTTTCAACGAAAATAAGACGATATTTCGATGTGAATCAAGGCAAGCGAATCATATGAAATGTCGTCTTAGTTTTCTCTGAAAAAAAAAACAAAACAAAAACAAACACACATACACACACACACACACACACACACACACAAAAAAAAAAAAAACGTCGTCTGCTGCAGTTGTGATTAGCGCGTTAAAGGTTAATCAGGAAGTATCCTGGTCAGTCTGCTCTTCCATTACGAAAACACGCCTATTCAAATATATAGAAAATTTCACCTCCAAAAACTGAAAATTTTCAGATAAAGAACTCTGATTTTTTTTCATATTTCTGCTCAAAAACATAGATTGTGTGTACTCGTTGGAACCGCCTCGGCGAGGCGGTTCTAACGAGTACCACAATCTATGTTTTTGAACAGTAATAAGAAAAAAATGTATACCCCTGTAAACCCCTGTTTTACTATATAAAACCCCTGCAAACCCCAGTTTTACTATATAAAAGTGGGGTTTAATGGGGTCAAAATTATAAAGGCATGTTTTCGTGATATCCAGGCTAAAATGATGTTTACTGTTAACGTACCGTATTTATTCTAGGTATTCGGACAGACATGCTTGGGTTAAAGAGTTTAGACTCAGAGTAGGCGCCACACAACGGAACCTCTGATCAGGTTCTACCTTGTTTGCCATATACTGTTCGGCAGTTTTTCGCTACATTAACAGGTAATGTAATATACAAAATGCATGCCTAGGGTCACCTTAAATCCTTACCATACTTATCCTAAAATTTGAAAGGATATACAGTCGAACCTCAATGGCTCGAACATCTTTGGGACCATGGAAATTCGTTCGAGACATGGGTAGTTCGAGCCACTGAGGGTTGATCATGGCACCAGTTCAGGAAGCAAATAGCGATAATTTAGGGAAATCTTTTCGATTTTCTACACAATGATTTATGTTGAGTGTACTCATTAGAATCGCCTCGATGAGGCGATTCTAATGAGTACACATAACATACAATTCCATGATAAAATGAGAAAAAATCCCGAAATATTTGTTTTCTTGAGCTATTGGAAGAATTTTGTAGGGACTGAAAAACGAGTTGGAATCATCCACGGTAAACGAGCCATCCGTGTTCGAGCCATTGAGATTATACTGTATTCTACTTCCCGTTATTGTGTCTAAAATATTGCTGGATGAATGGCAAACAGACATACCTGAGCAGACAGGGTAAACACAGATCAGACGCCGATTCTGCGGCGTCTGTTGTGTGCCTTCACTTTTTGTTCAAGCCTGTCTGCCCCAATACTGAGGATAATTACGGTATTCTTGTCGTAATTTTAGGAGAAAAAATGGTAAGGAGTCATTGTGTTCGAATATTTAGGGTAATTCTGGTAAAATGTAAACGAAAATTGAAAACTCAGACCAGACTATGCATCAGAAGGGAACAGAACAGAACAGAACAGATCCAGATCACTCAGTGAGGCAGCACAATCTGATAAGCGTCTTTGTGACTTAGCGCTAAATACTAATGTATCCAATGACTCTGCAAGCTGACAGCGAAGGCCAAGAGTCTGATCTGGGCCTTCGCTGTTCGCACATTCCCTGACGGTACATTTTTACATCGCACGGTTCAATGTAAATCGTGGCAAGACCAAGAGACGTGTGCAGGGCCACATATTTTGAGTTGTAAATATACATTCGAATAGTTTCGTACCTTTCACAGAAAACAAAATGCGTGCTATCTCATTTGAATTTTTATTGATTATAAAGTAGTGTTTGTTTAAACGTGTCTAAGATCTTGAATGAAAACTTTTCAGGGTCAAGTAAAAAATAAAATAATCTCCTCGATTGTTCTCTGATGTCTGTCGTGTGTTACAAGCTAAAGTTAAAACTCGTAATAAACCACAACTGATAAAGACAAAAAAAATACATGTGTTTTTATCATGAAGGGGAATTGATACCCTTTGAAGGGAGACAACTCTGTTTTGCTCCCTTTTGACAAAGAGGAATCTACTCTTAAAGGAAATAAAATATCCGTTTCAGATGTGGATTGCTGTATATGAAAGCAAACAGGAAGTCACAAACGTCTCCCTCGTCCGAAGTAGCGGCTAAATCCCCAGGTCAATTTGTTCACCCCAAGGGAGATCACTCTGACGAGAAAGCACTGACCTCCTTTTTCAAAGCCGTCTTCTCTGAAAGGAAAGAATTTGCTCCCCCGAGAGCAAATTCTTTCCTTTAAGAGTAGACACCTTTGAGAAGGCATTCCAAATGTCAAGGGAAGAAACTCCTTTTTTCGCTAAAGTAGTATCCTTTTCAAAAGGGGGAGTCAAAATATCAATTTAGAGTACTTTCTCTTTGATGTGTATCCGTTCAGATCGCCTAGCATGCTGGGTAAATATTTCAGCAGATGACATTCTGACATATGTTTTTCTTTTTCTTTTTTTTTTTTTTTTTTTTTTTTTTCTCAGAAAACAGGCTTTCACATTTCATCATTACGAAAACACGCCTATTCAAATATATAGAAAATTTCACCTCACAAAAACTGAAAATTTTCAGATAATAATCTCTGATATTTTTCATATGTCTGCTCAAAACATAAATTGTGGGTACTCGTTAGAACCGCCTCTGCGAGGCGGTTCTAACGAGTACCCACAATCTATGTTTTGAGCAGAAATAAGAAAAATAATGTATACCCCCTGTAAACCCCATTTTTACTATATAAAAGTGGGGTTTAAGGGGGGTTAGTATTATATAGGCGTGTTTTCGTGATGTGCAAATGAGAAGAAAATCTATTTTCTGGAAACTATCAATAATTTGTCATCTGCTGCATCTGCGCAGAGAACGGTAGGTTAAATAATCTAATATAACCAAGGAGAACTGTAATACGAAGAGATTGCAAAACATTTACATTTACAACTATCTATACTAAACTACATATCTGTATAAGACTGCATTAGATTTTTATTTTATTTTTTATAAAGTTATATTAAAGTTTTTTTTATTTGCAATAAACTTCATAACCGCGATTACGAAACATAAGTATGCATTTACTTAAGTGTCTCTTTGCTACAATTTAACGCATAGTATGCTAGGTAAAATTTCAGCAGACGATAATTTGAAATATTTTTCCAAGAGAATACATATCATAACTGCGATAAAGAAACATATTAAGCATGTGTTTACTTGCATAAATTTCCCTTTGCTACAAATCAACGCTTAGCATGCTGGGTAACATTTCAGCAGACGACAAATTTACACCTTTCTCATTTTTCTTCCAGAACATAGGCTTTGAAGTTTCATGCAAATTGTTTCCTGGCACATTTCTCATTTTTTTCTAGAAAATAAGCTTTGACATTTCATACAAACTGTCTCCTAAGGAGACAATTTGCATGAAACGTCAAAGCCTATTTTCTGGAAAAAAAATGAGAAAGGTGTAAATTTGTCGTCTGCTGAATTTTTGTATAAAATAGGCTTTGAAATTTCATGCAAATTGTCTCAAATGGAGATAATTTGCATGAAATGTCAAATCTGTTTTCTGGGAAAAATGAGAAAGATAAAACCAATTTATGCCTGCTGAGATTGCCCAGAGAGTGGTAAGAGTTGCCGCGACACAACTATAGACGAAGACGTTGTAAGCCGCTGCCCAACTATGGTTTACCCCCACTCCGACCCCCACCTCCCTCATGTGCAACTTTGTAGACCATAGTTTTCTTAAAGCTTATTATCTTGCGAGTATTTTGCAGCATGTTAGCTATCTGGCGATGGGGGCGTTACCTAGGAACAGTCGGTTACATTCGTTACCCCTACCAAACGTACGATATCGTAGGAAACTATCAAACCGATGAGAATTGGAGCAAAAGTAATTATATGTTCCAACCAAATACATATATCCCAGCAGGCAAACAACATCAAAATGACGTCGTATCAACGTCGATCACGTCGCATCGACGTTGATACGACGTCATTTTAACGTTGTGTGCCCACTGGGATGAAGTTACAGAACAATCCACTAGCTATAAATTTTGATGTTAGAAATTTCTTTTTGGCCTTATATGACGTTACGCATGTTACATTTTCTACTGTACCCTTTAGAAATGAGTATTTTTACTCATATAGTTCATTTCCATAGATTGTACATTGTCCCTATGACCTTAACTTTGTTCACAGGGCCTCTGAACACAGCGATGATTGGTCAATGTCTTCTCTCTGCGCTAAATGAATAGCTAAGGGCCCCAGCTTTCCTCATGCAGATGCAAAGACTGATCAGACTTAGCAGACATCCGGGTTGATCTGAGTCTTCGCCAGGTGCACAAGCCAACTGTTAGTTTTGTCATCTTGAAGGATTATTGTTTTCTGTATTTTTAGCTATACACTGTTATCATATTACCGCAAGGCAAGGTGTTATATGATTTATTTTATGTTATCTTATTGTATTTTAGCCGCAGTATGAAAAAACTAACAACTGACTTGCGCACCGGGATAAGTGTGTAACATTAGGCAAATTTAGAAACATACATAACACAATGAAATTGAATATATATAGGGATCAAACATGGTTTTTCATGCATTAACATTCGAAAGATCCCGAGGGAGGTGTTGAAAACCGAGGCCGGAGGCCGCGGTTTTCAACACCTCCCTAGGGACCTGGCGAATGTTAATGCATTGAAAAACCATGTTCGATCGCTAATATTGCATAAAACTGAAAACATTTGCTATATTTCGCGTTATTTCTTGCACTATTTTGTTTCGCCTTTTTACCGATGTCTCGCGAACGCAATTTCCACGGACTATGCTCGTTCTAGGGCCGGGCAGTACACATCTCGTAACGGCAGCAAATCTGTGGCGCCGGTACGATCATATTGAAAGTTGTGTAGCCGTGAATTGCCTTGTTAATACACGGCTTTCGCCGGTTAATGCACGACTGTCAATAATGTGCGACACTGCTTCAAAATTGCACGTTATTAACAGCCGTGCATTAACCGGCGAAAAGCCGTGTATTAACAAGGCAATTCAAGCGCTGTTAATGCACGGCTACGCAACTTTAAATATGATCGTACCGGGGCCACAGATTTGCTGCCGTTACGAGATGTGTACTGCCCGGCTCTATGGTTTTTCAAAGCATTAACATTCGCCAGGTCCCTAGGGAGGTGTTGAAAACCGCGGCCTCCTAAAGTCATATTTATATATGACTTTAAGTCGGCCTTGGTGGCTCAGTCAAACGCTCATCCGACTCGTGATCAGGAGGTCGCGGGTTCGATCTCCGCAGGTCTGGCAACATTCTTTCGTGGAAACTATCATGAAATATTTACTACGGTCATTCTCTCCCTTCCGCCGATTCAAGAAGGACATTTGTCAGTTTCTTGCGAAAGAATGTCCACAAGTATTGATTATCCACTTAGAGGACTAAGCTTGCTCAGGAAAAGTGTGATTTGGTAAACTGGCCGCATTTAACATGACCCTAATGGGGTTACTGGGCCGTAAAACCACAAATCAAACAAATAAACGTATGGCTTTGAAATTAATTCTATGAAAGGACCAAGAAAAGTTTTTTCTTAGTGTCAGAATATGCATTCTGAGCAACAGAAGTTTTATTCTAAGCACCACCAGAGCATGTCTCAAATATGAAAATTTGATGACTGAACAGTGTCTGAGCAGAAGGAAAATGGCCTTAAAGGACATGGGACTATAATAATAGTAATGAAAATTCGTTCTTTTGTGTTATTTTGGTAGGGCCTGTCTTTAGAAGTACAATATAGGTTGTAACATTCTAAGTGGAGATATGCAAGGAGTCTGATTAAGAATAACAGTTACAGTAAATTTACAGTTTTGTTGGATAGGTTACCAGACATGTTAGGTGAATGATAATATCTGGCACATCACGAAAACAAGCCTATATAATTTTGATCCCCCTAAACCCCACTTTTATATAGTAAACGTGGGGTTCACATGGGGGTATACATTATTTTCCTTATTTCTGCTCAAAAACATAGATTGTCGGTACTCGTTAAAGCCGCCTCGTCGAGGCGGTTCTAACGAGTACCCACAATCTATGTTTTGAGCAGAAATATGAAAAATGTCATTTTTTTTTTTATCTGAAAATTTTCATTTTTTGGTGGTAAAATTTTCAGTATATTTGAATAGGCATGTTTTCGTAATGAAGGCATTTTATAAGTGCGTCCAACCCGAACCGCGAAGCGGTTCGGCGTGCAGATGCACTACCACAGACTAACTATGTGACCAGTGATGTGTGTGACCACAAATCTACTGGTCCAACAAACGCTTGGGTGGTTCGGTGCTTATCCTAAAAAACAATAAGCGTTCCGTGATTTGGCAGAGACTATTGACACGGCGGCCGTGCCGACAATAGCAACAAAACAGCCAATAACGCCAAGTATTGCAGGGTCTCATGACGTCAGCCTACAAAATTTGTGATCGCCGCCATTTTGAATTTTGTCTCCACTTCGAATTTTATTTCTATCCATTCCCAGTCCCTTTATAAGCTAAGCATGATTCGTTTTGTGCATAAGGTACACTTTGATGTAGATTTTTTTGGTAACACATAGACTGAACGCTTTTTTCACGTGATAATCTGAAAAACTTCGACACAATAATGTGTTTGTTCGACCCGTTTATAAATCATGTAAATTGTTGTTATTTTTATATTGTTGTTTTTTTCTGCTTTTCATAATGTGTAGATTCGCAAAAAAAGACCAAAAAGAAACAAAGACAAACACGCACAAACAGTCAAAAGTCTTTAGGAAAAATCCTGAAGCAGTAAAATGGATTTCAGGTAGCGAACGATAGTGTATGTCGTTGTGTCTGTTACCGGCATACACTAATTTTCGGTTTTCGGAAAGCATGTCCCCCGCCAATCGGGGCCCGCGAAATAGATGAGCTATCTAAAGCCTCCATGGCAGAGCTGCTAGTAACGAAGCAGGACCCGAATTCGTGTGATCGGGTCGTGTAAAAGTCCCACAAATTTGGAGGCAATGTCTCTAAACTACTGAAATATTGTTGACTTGGATTTTATATAACAATTCATGTAGTGGATTCAGAAGTGAAATTAATTCAGTAAGATCTGGCCAACCCGCCTATGAAGTATGTGATGATAATTTGGACGCACGGCTATAGGTAGCACCTATTAAATTCATATTATTGGTAGTAGACTATTCACCTTAATGAAATCATTGGCCATCAGCAGGCACTAGGTCATTTTCATGTCTGATATTGCAATGGAAATAAAAGGTGCGAATAAAACACCTTATCGTATCTTGGCATCAGTAATCTAGTAATAAATGATATATCACGGGTAGGGCCAGAAGAATATTTTTATATCTCATTATAGTTTCTTGGCAGCTAAATCGAATTCAGACCATCACGAAAACATGCCTATATAATTTTGACCCCCTTCAACCCCACTTTTATATAATAAAACTGGGGTTTACAGGGGTATATATTATTTTTCTTATTTCTGCTCAAAAACATAGATTGTGGGTATTCGTTAGAACCGCCTCGTCGAGGCGGTTCTAACGAGTACCCACAATCTATGTTTTGAGCAGAAATATTAAAAAAATATCAGATTTTTTTTATCTGAAAATTTTCATTTTTTTTGGTGGTAAAATTTTCATTATATTCGAATAGGCTTGTTTTCGTAATGTCTGTCGTAAAGCACATATATAAGGCTCAGAGCCACAACAAATCCTGTCAGTTACTTTTACTATCACCATTTTGACCGTCAAGTACACATTTTGGAGATCCATTATGAAGTAACAAAGCGAATGAAAATCGCTAAGATTATCTTGTTGTGTGTTAATCTCATTACACACTAATAAAATTTATTACACGACAGACTTTTGTATAATTTTGCATCTATAATGGTTTTCTTATCACTATATCGATGATAAATAATAGTAAACACTTATTCAAAGCGTATGTCATCAAATTATATCACGTATGACTGACATGCCTTGTTTTTTCATGGTATTTCATGATAAAGCAGATTCTATTGAAGCAAACTATCTTCTAGCCAGAATAAAATATTTCAATTTATACGCTGTGCGCATGCTGTGTATTTAGCTGCATCTTAGAGATGACTTAAAGACACATTTTGGATTGCATAACACCCTAATGATTCTAAGGAGATTAAGATAAGAGATTCTTGGTGACTTTGGCCACCCTTACAGGTAGGGGTCTGATAAGGGGAAATTAGATTTTATATCAGCAAAGTTTATGATGAAGACAGAGAAACAGATAAGGTGGGTAATTTGGTAATTTGGTGATTTTTTTCTCTGTTTATTCAATAAAATATACCTGGTTTTTATTCATTAGAACTGCCTCTCCCAGGCAGTTCTAATGAAACACACAACATATTTTATGGAGAAATACAGATATTTATGCCTATATGCTAATTCTCACCAAGTGCCCTCTTTATGTTTCTTTGGATCAAATATAGAAAATTAGGAAGATAGATAGCATTTTATTCAGTTATTTATGTATTTATTGAAAAAAAAAGAAGCTTTTTGGCATAAAATACACATTCTAAATTGTCTAAGAACTTTTTTACATATTCCATAATGTATTGTTTTACTGAAATGGAAATGGAATAATTGTGCAGTGTTCTTATTTACTTTAGAATATAAAAATAAATAAATAAATAAATAAATATTTTCAATTTTATATTTCTATTTCAGTTTATTTATACTTTTTTCACAATGCAAGAAAAAAACAGTTTTGTATTTAGGAAAAAAAAATATCAAAAATAAATAAATAAAAAATAAAGTGATACAATACAAATCAACAAATAAATCAACAAATTAAATGCAAAATTTGCAAATGAATTTGTTTGGTTCTAAAGTAACATGTTGAATACTGCTCAATTTTATGAATTAACCCTTATAGGGCCTCACCTATGGAGACTTAACAGCCTTATAATGATTACATAATCACTTAGATAAGATAAGCCTTTGATGTGCGCTCTGTTATCAGGACTGTATATTGGGGGTGATCATGAAGGGGGGGGGGGGGGGGGGGGTGGGTCTAGCCAAAGAAGGAAAAAAATGTGTCTTTAAAATTGCAGTACATTACGAAAACATGCCTATTCAAATATATAGAAAAATTCACCTCCAAAAACTGAATATTTTCAGATAAAAATCTCTGATATTTTTCATATTTCTGCTCAAAACATAGATTGTGGGTACTCGTTAGAACCGCCTCGGCGAGGCGGTTCTAACGAGTACCCACAATCTATGTTTTTGAGCAGAAATAAGAAAAATAATGTATACCCCTGTAAACCCCATTTTTACTATATAAAAGTGGGGTTTAAGGGGGTCAAAATTATATACGCATGTTTTCGTGATGATAGTGTTGATACATCCCAGCAAGCACATGACGTTTATACAACGTTGACTCAACGTCGATGCAACGTCATGACGTTGCATCGACGCTGAGACGACGTTGTATTAACGTCATGTGCCTGCTGGGATGTGTGATGTTATTTTCATCGTGATTACCACTGCATTTTTATGTAAACTCAAATATTGACATAATTCTCATTTAATAATTTGTGCCGTCAGCATGTTTGTTTTCACTTTCTTTTGCAAACTCTGTCTATAGGAAGAAGTGTTCTAATATCAAAGCACAAAAACTGACATATAATGTGTGTAACAGTATTAAGTGTGCAATATTTCTGGCAGTCCAGATGGATTTGAGTTTTACATCACGAAAACACGCCTATATAATTTTGACCCCCTTAAACCCCACTTTTATATAGTAAAACTGGGGTTTGCAGGGGTATAAGTTATTTTTCTTATTTCTGCTCAAAACATAGATTGTGGGTACTCGTTAGAACCGCCTCGGCGAGGCGGTTCTAACGAGTACCCACAATCTATGTTTTGAGCAGAAACAGGAAAAATATCGGAGTTTTTAATCTGAAAATTTTCAGTTTTTTGAGATGAAATTTTCTATATATTTGAATAGGCGTGTTTTCGTAATGAGAATATCAGCTTTATGCATAGAACATAAGCAATGAAGAGCTCATATCAAGTAAGTATGAGTGTATAAAAAAAGGGATATTTCTATATTTCTATAGGGTACATTTTACTATTTTTAAGATAAAATTATCAATCGGATACATCAACAGAAGACTGGCGAATGTTTCCTTTCGCTTAATTCACTAAGCTATAAAAGAATCCGAGAGAAAAAATATTATGATTATTATTAAAAGAATTATAAACCTGATTTCCCTTTACCTTTATACAGCCATTTATACAATGTAGATAAAGTAGCGATTAAAACATAGCGTATGTAGTATCAAGAAATGTACTGTTGACTCTCGTTATCTCGACATCGCTTATCTCGAATAAGCGATTATCTCGAAGTGGAAATCTGGTCCCTGCCTAAACGTGAAAATCTAACAACAGGTAAAAAATATTGTGGAAAAGAGGAGAAATTGCTCCTTAGTTAGGAGCAATTTCTCCTCTTTTCCACATTTTTTTTAATATATCTCTAACTTCAAGAGTTCAATTACACATATATATTTGTTAAATGTGGTTGTTCGAATTATTGTTTCCTCAATTCTGCAAATCTGATATGTCGAGCTACGGATATCTCGAAGTATTTCAGAGGGTCTCTTGGAATTCGAGATAATGAGAGTCGACTGTATAAAGCATTTATCCAAAGCCTATATTGCATTAAACCAATCATAAGAGTTAAGTACATTGTACTTAGTGTAACCAGAGCAAATAAAATGTCACGAAGTTTGAAATAACGATACTTTTCAGAAAAGAAGTTTAGGCTGTTTTGAAGTAACTATCGTTCCTTATGTCATCTGCTTAGTCAAGCTGGTTCGTATCCAATTCTTGATGTAAGAAGTAGTACATACAGTGTTTATCTATTGTAAAACAACATAAGATTAAATTTCTAGTCACTAACTGGTCATTGTCGTCCAAAACGTTGTATCAGGAGACTTATATATGAGGTTTGTTAATTTTAGTAAAGTATGTACCGGTTATATCACAAGTCATCGATAGTTCAACATATTAAGATACCTGTCTATAAAACCACATGTATTGGTAGCAAATAGATTGCTAGTAAGTAAAATTACGGATACTTAAGTATTTACACCAAAGCATTTTGTTGTTTTGAGGTAACGTTGGTAACATGGCTGTTACAAGCAAACGCACCCATCGCTAGAAGGCTTACATGTGTCATTTGGTTTCTTATATAATGTAGTTTTAGCCGACAAAGTCTATTGTATTTCCTCTGCAGCACATGACTGACAGTAAATACCTAAGCATTTGGCCACTTCAAGTTTTTGATTGTGTTGGGGATCAACGACACGTCAACCCATGTGGGTCATTTTGTGTCGTCTCCCAGAGGAAGAGAGATAGAAAAATAGTCGAGGAGATGAAAGAGAGTGGCAGAGGAGAAACAGGAAAACGAATGAAAATGAAGAAACAGAAGAAATAAAAAACATTCCCCCGCTACCCTTACTTGCTGCAAGAATAGCAAGCTTTGCCCATCTGTAAGCCAATATCAGTTGGACGGCCTGGTTACGCAAGATACACGACACCTTTGACTCACCTAAACATCCCCTTGGCTACTTCAAAGCATCACTGCATCTGTCCTAAATTTTAAACAATGTCATTTGACCACCTGGGACTAGTTGTTCAAAGCTCGTTAATGACAAACTCGTTAACCCTTGTCATGCTGAATAAATTAAGATGCCACGCCCACCTTTAATTTCCAGCCGATCAGATTACTTGATCCAGGTTTTTGATAGAAATTCAAATATTTAATGACAAACAGTGCAGATCCAGATCAGTTGGCTTCTTCATAAGCCAACTGATCTGGATCTACACTGTTTGCTAAGACAGGGCATGTCGTGCTCAGCAAGAGAAGGGTTAATTGGTGTAGCTAAGATATTTTCAATTACATTGATATTTTGGCTGCAAAAAAATGATTAGTTTTTGCATTGCAAAAGCTACTCTCATTTTCCTTCAGCAAATATATCGTATCATTGTATTTGCCATATGATAGTAATTTTAACGTCACGTTAACTAACAACTTCGTTTTGAACAACTGGGCCCTGGTGATGACTGTAAAGTTTTCTAAGGGAATAGGAAACAATACAGACCCTGATCAAACTGCTCCTATAGGGGTGCTTTTATCTGGGTCTACAGTGTTTGCTTGTGTCTGTCCAAATAGTTGGCATAAGTACGGTGTGTTCATTACGAAAACACGCCTATTCAAATATATAGAAAATTTCACCTCCAAAAACCGAAAATTTTCAGGTAAAAAACTCTGATATTTTTTCATATTTCTGCTCAAAACATAGATTGTGGGTACTCGTTAGAACCGCCTCGGCGAGGCGGTTCTAACGAGTACCCACAATCTATGTTTTTGAGCAGAAATAAGAAAAATAATGTATACCCCTGTAAACCCCAGTTTTACTATATAAAAGTGGGGTTTAAGGGGGTCAAAATTATATAGGCATGTTTTCGTGACGTGTGCTTGGAACTTAGTCTCTTATACGATATGAACATATGAAAACTCGGTAAGGTTCATCCAAACTTATTGTATTTACCCTCCATATTTCAACTGGCAGCCTAAGCAGTCGGGTAGAACCAGATAGGACACTACAGAATGTGGCATCTGATCAAAGTCTACACGGTCTGCCACTCCGCCAGCAGATTAATGTTTAAGTTTTCAACTTAGGAACCGTTTTAATGCGCTACAAGTGCAAAGTTAGACCCAGTCCCTGTTGAATGAGAGGTTTAATCATTACGAAAACACGCCTATTCAAATATACTGAAATTTTACCACCAAAAAATGAAAACTTCCAGATAAAAAATTCTGATATTCTTCATATTTCTGCTCAAAACATAGATTGTGGGTACTCGTTAGATCCGCCTCGGCGAGGCAGTTCTAACGCTTACCCAAAATCTATGTTTTTGAGCAGAAATAAGAAAAAATAATGTATACCCCTGTAAACCCCAGTTTTACTATATAAAAATGGGCTTTAATGGGGTCAAAATTATATAGTCATGTTTTCGTGATGATGTTCAAAAAGGGGGTTTCATACATTTTCAGGGGTTTTAAAATCACCATACGTAAATAGAAAATGCTTCGTTTATTCATGTTGTTCAGAATTCAGGCAAAATCCCAAATTCATCACCTTATATACAGAATGTGTGAAGTTGGCTTGGCATTTCGATTTTGCCCATATGCCGATTTTACCCATTTTTTAACCAGTACTTTACTGTACTTTACTACTACGGAATAAATCGAATACCAAAATCCACACTTCAAACTCCAAGCCAACTTCATACACTTTTATATACAGTCTGATCAGGGCCTTCGCCATTCGTAAACATATTCTAGAATACTTAATGAATACTTCTTGCCCTTTACCACTCTTTGGGCAAATTCGGCAAACGACAAATTGATACTTTTCCTACTTTTTCCGAAAAAGCAGAATTCGACATTTCTTGCTAATTGTCTCCACTGGAGACAATTTGCATGAAAAGTCAAAACCGGATTTCTGGGAAAAAATAGAAAAAATATTTCCAAATGTCGTCTGCTGAAAAAATTTACACAGAGTGCTAAGCGTTAAGTGGGCGACGAACAGCTTGATCAGACTGCTCAATATCATATGCTGATCTGGGCCACATGCGTTAAGGACCCTTTTGTAACTTTGCGCAACATTTCAGAGGGACTGGATTCTCTTGGTAGATTTTCCGCCATGTTTTACAAGGGAGACAACTTTTGTGACTTCCTGCTTCCTTTCCAGCACACCAAATCCCTTCGTATAACAGGGACTACTCTGAAAGGAAAGAATTTGCTCCCAAAGGGTGCAAATTCTTTCCTTTTAGTGTAGACCCTTTTTCAGAATGCATGGAGGTAAACAATTTTCACAGAGCTATCCTTCCCGTCCTAGAAAGTCTATAAATTATATCTTAAAAAGGATCAGCAAGACCAGACTGCGTACCAATAGACTCTAAACAGGAACTTCGGTATAATGCAAGTATTCTTCCGCGTAATGTCTGAAAACAATGGAGGGAATAAGAAACAAGGCACATTCCATAGTCCCCCACCGGATGAAATGTGTAGCTAATTTTGGGACTACATCTGCAGGTCAAAAGCAAGTATATGAAATACAGTCGACTCTCGTTATCTAGAATTCCAAGGGACTCTCTGAAATACTCGACATATCAGATTTGCAGAATCGAGGAAAAAAAATAATTCGAACAACCTCATTTAACAAATATATAAGTAAATGGACTCTTGAAGTTAGAGATATATTGAAAATATTGTGAAAAAGAGGAGAAATTGCTCCTTAGGATTTGGAGCAATTTCTCCTCTTTTCCACAATATTTTTTTACCTGTTACTAGATTTTCATGTTTAGGTAGGGACCAGATTTTCACTTCGAGAAAAAGGGTTATTCGAGATAAGCGAGGTCGAGATAACGAGTCAACTGTAGGTCACTGAGGTCAACGTACAGACCACAGTAGCCTGTGCTTGAGATATGACACACTGTCGTTAGTAGATGCACCGATACATCAAATTTGGTAAGTCTTGGCCATACAGTATAAGAGATATGCACCGTATTTTTAGTACAAAGTAGTAATACCGTTTAATATAGGTCACAATGACCTACCTTTGAAATATGACACCCTATTTTCAATAGATGTAGCCGTAGACTAGATTAAGTAATCCTAGGTCGGGTAGTTCAAGAGATATGCTGCAGACAAGTTCTTTATATAAAGCAGGTCAGAGGCTAATATATAAGTCGCAGTGACTTACTTTTGATATGTAATGCATCATTTTAGTAGATAAAAGTCTAGGTCATACAGTTAGAGAGATATGCGCCACAATTTCTATAAAGTCGGTCACGTGTCAAAATAAGGTTCACAGTGACCTACTTTTTGGTATGGGACACACACACTGTCTTCAGCTGATAATACGCACCACTATTTTGTAACCCTTAGACATTCAGCACATATGTATCCGACTACGTTCTTGTAGTCACAGGTCAAAATATGCGCCAGTGACCTACTTTAGACACACGATACACCATTGTTAATCGATGTGCCTACAAGCCAAGTTTGATCAGCTTTAGATCATACAGTAAAAGTGATATGCCTAGACATTTTAGACGGCATGTCAGAGTTCAAAATATAGGTCACAGTGACGTGCTTTAGGTAAGCAATAGGTCTTCATTTAATATTTATACCCACACACCAAAACTCGGTAAGCCTATACAATATAGTACAGGAGCAATGCACCAAATACGTTTATATATAAAGTAGGCTAGAGATCCAAATATATGATGCGCAACACACCAAATGGGCCTTTATGCAATTTGTGGTCAACGAAGGCCCAGATCAGCCTGCGCATGCGCAGGCTGATCTGTGCCTTCGTTGTCCGCTTACAGAATCAATGGATATTGAAGTATATGTCGACGAACAGAGAATGTCCAGATCAGACTGCATGGATGCGCACGCTGATCTGGACGTTAACTGTTCACAAATGACAAAAGGGCCTTTTTCCAATGTTGTGCATCATATGTTGTTCTAACTTTCTTTTGGTACGCGACATACCGGCTTTAGTAGATGTACCCACATACCAAATTTGTACGCCTAAGCTATTCGGTACAAAGGATCTCGGAAGGACGGACGGACGGACTGCAAACACAGTCCCTTCTATCATCATCAGGCCCAATATACCAGAGATGTGGAACTGTCGTCTAACGAATAGCAAACGTGAGTGCACTCCCAGCCAGCATTCTACGTAAATCTAAATCGGGCCGTCATCGGCCCGTCAGCTACCCTGACGGGCCGATAACGGCCCGATATAGATTTACGTAGAATGCTGACTGGGTGTGTAGTCACAAACTTCCGGTGACTTCCAAGAAGATCACATCCTTGCGCAGGGAATAACCAGCCTGTGCATCGTGAGTTTCGGGAACCACCATTGAACCTCAACACAATGGTCATTTTGTATAATTTTATTTATATAAAATATCTAATATGCACTATATATTTGGCATACCATATTTGCCCTAAGCACTGGGACAGACATATTTCGGCAAACAGTTTGGAGCCAGATCAGGCGTCTGATCAGGATCTACACTGTTACCACTCATCCAGCAGTTTAGACACAATAACAGGCAGTATATTGTTTTTTTGTTGTTGTTTTTTCAAAAGATGGACTGGTTCAAATTTTAGGACAAGTATGATAAGAAGATAAGTTATCCCAGTATTTAGGGTGCATACTGTATGTTTGAAGTACAAACCCTACTCAGTCATAGCCAGTGAAAGTTGCTTTTTACATTACTTTTTATACATTTGAAATATAGGTCGTGAGAGAAGCAAGTAAGTTTCTATCGCAAATGCGAACATCATAGACCCAGATCCGCCTGTGCGTGCACGCAGTCCGATTAGGATCTACGCTGTCTACAAATAAATTTTATAAAGCGCAAACATTTGTCCCTGCGAAACACGCCAACGTTAATCAAACTGCGCCGAGTGCGCATCGCAGTATTTCGCACATGAGATATGCCATCTTTTGCTCTCTCTCTCTCTCTCTCTCTCTCTCTCTCTCTCTCTCTCACACACACACACACACACACACACACACACACACACACACACACACACACACACACACACTGCTAGGCAGACGATTCAAATGTTTCGGTGAAAAAATAAAATAAAAATTCAAAATGTCATCTGCTGCCATTGTGATCAGCACTTTAAGCTAGGGTTAAAGCAGATATGTTGATATTTGAAATCAGGCAAAATTCCACATATGCAACCGTCTGCAAAATACGATACTTATATGAACTTTTATAGTTTTTTAACTGCAATAAACCTTAAAACTACGATTATAACCATATGCATTTATTGTAAATATCTCCTTGTTAGAGTAATGGCTTTTTTAAAACATATTTGAACAGCAACGCAGGGAGAAATGTACCATCGCATGTGTGCAGTCTGCTCCGTCTTGCTGGGAGTTCTGTGTATAGCAAGGGTCCAAGATTTCCTCAGATCGACAGGAAAAACTCCGATCAAACTGCATGGCTATATAGACTGAATTGAGTCTTTGCTGTGAGCCGCGTGACATGTCCGAAGTACATTTTCTCAAGCTGCGGCCGATTTGGTATTCCTAACATCAGCTTTAACCAATTTATGCCGATTGGACTCTTCTATCTCAGCTCTTTGGACAGATTTATTTCCTATATAGGGGGTGTCTGGTCAGTTTTTATTATTACATTGTTTGATAGGAGTTTCTAAACAATGCAGTGTAGACCCTGATCAGACGCCGCGTTCTGCGGTGTCTAGACGCTGCGTTCTGCGGAGTCTGATCTCGGTCTAAACTGTTTGCCAATGTTCCTTTTATGGGACGCTAGGCTTTTATGGGTTAATGTACATTTTTTCATGATTCATGAAAGTTTTTTATGCAGGTGCAAAATAATCTCTAGTCATTCGTGGCACATTCTTAAATAGGTCAGTTTACCATTTGCATACAGCCATAATAGTAACAATCTTTAGAAGGCGTTTTTATTTCATATTTGTTGTTTATTTTACATTAAAGCCTCCGTCACACAAAAAATCGGAAGAAATTATTATGGTTATGTTTTACACAAAATGCACAAATTATATATATATCGAAAGTAAGCAAAATTTATTGTCTTAAAATAAGTATATGCAACTTGACAGACGTCAGTTTCATTGACAAGGCTTAGCATTTGTTTATTGTTTCTTTTTCTTCATTTATCAAATAAGATTGAAACACTCATGTAGAAATTTTGGAAGATTCAATTGCACACGTTCTTTAGTCAGTCATTGATTTCAGCCTGGCGCAGATAAAAATGGTTACAGATGACATTTCGAATATCTCTGAAAGCTCTATTTCTTGTTTACAACTAACTACAGGAAAACTGACTGTTGAGAGTATATACATTTAGCTGCCCTTTTTAAATGCAAACATATAACAGTCCAGTCCACAAGACCACCAACATTTCATAGATAGATTTTACTTAACGCTAAACATGCTGGGTGAATTTTTAACAGATGACACTTTGAAATATTTTTTCTTATTTTTCCAAGAAAATAGGCTCTGACATTTCATGCAAATTGTCTCCTTAGGAGACAATTTGCATGAGATGTTAGAGCCTGTTTTCTGGGAAAAACAAGAAACAAAAATACTTCATTCTAGCCGTCACATAATGCACAGAGAGTCAGGGAGAGCCATCTGAACTATACATGCAACTTAATTTTAAGTAAGTATTTAACTAAGAAATGTTGATGAATTGAAACACCAAGTAACAAACGTACAAACCAACTCAAGCCTCAAAGTCAATTTGTCAGAGACCCCATTAGCCTGCACTTATACAATTAACATATATGTATATACACACATATAAACATTACCACGATATGTTATACATATATTTATTTACATGGATTCAGCATATTTTGTACAAATTATGACATCAAAACTGAACTTCAGCAAAAGAAAAAGGAATCAATGAGTACCCAAATTAGCATGCGCAACTACGCATTTCAACCTGCATACGAATTTGACAGTTCCCAAAGTCATGCGGCAGTGTTGGTCAACCATGATTCAGGTCATCATTAAGATCTATAGATACATTTCATAAATATCTTTATTTTGGAAACTATCAATTTCGGGCCTGCGCTATGCTATCTGAACAAGTCCTACAGTCGACTCTCGTTATCTCGAAGTCCAAGGGACTCTCTGAAACACTTCGAGATATCCGTACCTCGACATATCAGACTTGCGGAATTGAGAAAAACAATAAATCGAACAGCCACTATGTAATTTGACTCCTGAAAGAGATATATTGAAAATATTGTGGAAAAGAGGAGAAATTGATCCTTAGGAGCAATTTCTCCTCTTTTTCACGATATTTTGTTACCTATTGTTAGATTTCAATATTAAAACCGGGACAAGATTTTCACTTCGAGATAAGCGGTTATTCGAGATAAGCGAGGTCGAGATAACGAGAGTCGACTGTATTTTGTCCAGGTATACAATAAGACCTTTTTCAATACTACTGATGGGCTCAGTCCACAAATGAACAGAAAAATATTATGCATAGAGAGAATGGATGACACTGGTTACGGGATGCGCAAATAATCAGCTGACAATGATGACGCGATCACTTGAGGATGATAACGTAAAATGTCACCTGGACATAAGGCAGTGATGTTCGTTGTAAATAAGTGTACTATGGCACAAGCTCAAAAACAGGTTTTTCAATGTACATGTGCATGTCAGAAGACTTGATAAAGAGGAGTACTTTTGGATAATTCTGGGACAAGTTTTCTTATTTTGTCTATGAAAGCATTTGTTGTGGATACTCCTAAAATCAAATCAAATAAAATTTATCACTCTCAGGTTATATATAAATATACTAGAACATTTAGATAAATACGCCCATTCAAATGTATAGAAAATTTCACCTCCAAAAAACTGAAAATTTTCAGATAAAAAAACTGATATTTTTCATATTTCTGCTCAAAACAGATTGTGGGTATTCGTTAAAATCATCTCGGCGAGGCGGTTCTAACGAATACCCACAATCTATGTTTTTGACCCCCTTAAGCCCCACTTTTATATAGTAAAACTGGGGTTTACAGGGGTATACATTATTTTTCTTATTTCTGCTCAAAACCATGGATTGTGGGTACTCAGTGAGGCGGTTCTAACGAGTACCCACAATCTAT
Source organism: Anodontia alba (assembly GCA_964016985.1). NCBI lineage: Eukaryota > Metazoa > Mollusca > Bivalvia > Lucinida > Lucinidae > Anodontia > Anodontia alba. Next base: position 40,791,389 of record OZ024834.1, read on the forward strand.
GTTTTGAGCATAAATATGAAAAATATGAGAATTTTTATCTGCAAACTTTCACTTTTTGGTGATGAGATTTTCAATATATTTGAATTGGTATGTTTTCGAAATGGCTTCTAATGACTATCCACAAACATATTTGCATGGAAAGCAGGCCAAAATTATCCCCAAATTATTATCAAATGCTCCTCACTAACTAACCCTCAACATGTAGTGAGACTGGCTAACATTACGAAAACACGCCTATTCAAATATACAGAAAATTTCACCTCCAAAAATTGAGAATTTTCAGATAAAACGCTCTGATACTTTTCATACTTTTGCTCAAAACATAGACTGTGGGTACTCGTTAGAACCGCCTCGTCGAGGCGGTTCTAACGAGTACCCATAATCTATGTTTTTGATCAGAAATAAGAAAAATAATGAATACCCCTGTAAACCCCAGTTTTACTATATAAAAGTGGGGTTTGAGGGGGGTCAAAATTATATAGGCATGTTTTCGTGATGATATGTATTGCATAGATATAACGGTATTAGCAAAACCTGCGCAAGTCCCGCTTGCTTTGTATGCGTGTCAAGTCCAACAGAAACAATAGTGTGTTTCAAGTCTAAGAGAAACAACAGTGTGTCTCAGTTCAGTAGAAACAACTACAGTGTGTTTCAAGTCTAAAGTAAAAAAAAAAAAAAAAACTTATTTCTAGCATTTTGATTAAATGCTCTCCAGTTCCTTGGTCCTTTTCCATCGATATGTTGATCTATCAAGAAGTACAGTCTGTGATTGATGCAGACGAGCAAGGAAAGATATATTCGGGTAAGGAACCATCTCCAACCAGCCATACCCAAACAGAACAGTCATACCAAACTTGTGCATGGGGACACAAAAATTATGCCGAGATCTGTTCTCCGTTACTGTGACGCTCATAAATAATTATGGCAAAATTGGTAGACCAGTCTCTTTGTGATTTCCGGTTTCTTGATGATACCCTTCTTGTAATATTGCCGAATGGACCGACTGAGTTTGTCGTAGTTCATGGCGGGTCGGTTTTTCCGTTTACCCCACAATTTTGCAACTCTTGTAGAATTTTCTATTTTGAACACTCCCTTGGTTCTGTCCACCCACTTGATGCAATCATTGTAGAGATTTGGTTGTAAGAGGAGTTGTTTCAGGAACTGCCACAACTGGATGGTCTGTCGGTGGTGCGGAGGCTCTTCCGGTAACCAGTCTTCCTCCCTCGCCTTGGCTGTAATTAAAAACATAGCTAAGATTAAGATATATTTTAGGTATTAACCCTTGTCATGCTGAATAAATTAAGATGCCACGCCCACTTCTAATTTTCAGCCAATCAGATTACTTGATCCAGATTGTTGATATAAATTCACACACTTGATGGCAAACAGTGCAGATCCAGATCAGTTGGCTTCTTCAGAAGCCAACTGATCTGGATCTACACTGTTTGCTAACACAGGGCATGTCGTGTTTTATTACTCTACTATTATTACAACATTTCTGTAACCTTCAAGGGCTGATCAAAGCTAGAGTAGACGAACATTTCTGTAACCTTTAAGGGCTGATCAAAGCTACAGTAGACGACACTTTGATTTTTTTTCTTTTTCAGAGAAAATGAGACTTGACATTTCACAATATTATTCACATGAAATGCGAAGTCTTATTTTCTCTGAAAAATAACAAAATCAATTTTAGAATGTCGGCTGCTACAAATCTGATCAGCGACTTAGGGTTAATATTATTCTGAATACTATTATTTCTATGATTTGGTAAAACCATTTAAGTACATTTTGTTACTATTATTAGTAGTCTAAAAACAATTTACATCAAATTGATAAAACATTGAAGTACCATTCATCTGTATAAGGGAAGTGTATTTTCTTGAGGCCAAATGAAATTTACACGCATGAGAACGTTCCGTGAAAACTTGAAAACTATTTTTGAGTAAATGTGTACCCTCCAGTGAATATTTAGTTCATGTAATGCCTAATTTAATCTGGTGATTTTCAAGGCCACTGCAAGACAGGTTTCTCATCCATGAGGAATATACATGTAAGAGAACCCTTTACCCAGGGTTGCGGAATTATCAAACTTTATACTTGTCCACGAACAAGTAAATGGTCAAAATCTACATTTCCAACCGTGATATACTTGCCCGAAAATTTGCATTTTTTTTTTCTTATTTTTCGAAGAAAACATATGTTGTCGGTACTCATTAGAAGCGCCTCGGTGAGGCGCTTCTAATGAGTATCACAACACATATTTTCTTTTGTAAGGCGCCTTTAATGAGTACCCACAACATGATTTCTTTGAAAAATAAAAAAAATACGTACATCACGAAAACAGGCCTATATAATGTTGACCCCCTTAACCCCCACTTTTATATAATAAAACTAGGGTTTGCAGGGGTATACATTATTTTTCTTATTTCTGCTCAAAAACATAGCCAAGGCGGTTCTAACGAGTACCCACAGTCTTTGTTTTGAGCAGAAATATGAAAAATATCAGAATTTTTATCTGAAAATTTTCATTTTTTGGTGGTAAAATTTTCAGTATATTTCAATAGGCTTGTTTTCGTTATAACCTGGATATACTTCTTAGCTAGATCTGTGAAGTTCTTGTTCCAGGACAAGTAAATTGAAATTTCTGGCTTGTCCAAGGAAATGGGACGTTGGACAAATCGGACATGGTATTTCCACAGTCCTGCTTTACCATTATCACCCTCTGGTCTCATTCAGCAGACGACAAATTGGTGATATTTTTCTTACTTTTCCCTTAAAATAGGCTTTATCATTTCATGCAAATTGTCTCCTACTGTGACACTTGACAATTTGCGTGAAATGCCAAAGCCCACTTTACTGTGAAACATAAGGAAATATTTCAATATGTCAACCGCTGAATTTTTTACCCGGTGTGCCAAAAAATTAGAAATTCTTCAAAGCCATCACGAAAACATGCCTATATAATTTTGACCCCCTTAAACCCACTTTTATATAGTATTACTGGGGTTTACAGGGGTATACATTATTTTTCTTATTTCTGCTCAAAACCATAGATTGTGGTACTCGTTAGAACCGCCTCGACGAGGCGGTTCTAACGAGTATCCACAATCTATGTTTTGAGCAGAAATATGAAAAAAATCAGAGTTTTTTTATCTGTAAATTTTCAGTTTTTGAAGGTGAAATTTTCTGTATATTTGAATAGGCGTGTTTTCTTAATGCTTCAAAGCGACAGAAAGAGAATAGTAGTTACCTATATACAACATCATATCCGGTGAACCTGGTAGACTGTCGCCATCTGTGTCGTCATCAGTAATGTGGGAAGACGGAGACAGACTTCCTGGAGGGGGAGAGAAACTGGTGGGCACGGGAATATTGTGCAGTTGTGGTTTCGTGTCGGATTCTGGGTACAACATTTGGTCAACAACTGAAAAATAGGAAGAATAAAACTTAACCCTTGTCCTGCTGAATAAATTAAGATACCACGCCCATTTTTAATTTTCAGCCAATCAGATTACTTGATCCAGATTATTGCTATAAATTCACATACTAAATGGCAAACAGTGCAGATTCAGAGCAGTTGGCTTCTTCAGAAGCCAACTGATCTGGATCTACACTGTTTGCAAAGGCAGGGTATATCCGAGTTAACAGAACAAGGGTTAACCCTTAAAGCGCTGATCACAAATGAAGCAGACGAAATTATGATTTTGATTTGGGTGATATGTTTCAGAGATCACAATTGCAGCAGACGACATTCTTATGATCCCAAGGGTTGTGGGGGCGCATATTATTTCCTTTGAGAGTAGACCCCTTTTCAGAAGGAATGCCAAACAATTTTGACAGAGCTGCCCGGTAAGAAAGTGTACCAATTACCCATAAATGTAATATGAGTTAGCGCACGACAAAACCAACAAAATGGCATGTGCGCCCAGCGAAGACTCAGATAAGCCTGGGCATCTGCCCAGTCTCATCAAAGTTTCCGCTGTCCGCATGAAGAAAGCTTTGGCCATTAGCTACCCATTGAGCGCACAGCGAAGACTCTGATCAAACTGGGCGGAAAACCGAGCTGATCTGAGCCTTCGCTGGGCGCACATGCCAAAAACCGAGCTGATCTGAGCCTTCGCTGGGCGCACATGCCAAAAACCGAGCTGATCTGAGCCTTCGCTGGGCGCATATGCCAAAAACCGAGCTGATCTGAGCCTTCGCTGGGCGCACATGCCAAAAACCGAGCTGATCTGAGCCTTCGCTGGGCGCACATGCCATTTTGTTGGTTTTGTCGTGAGTTGGTTCATGTGCCTCCGCACGACAAAACCTACAATAAGACATGTGTAACCAGCAAAGACTCGGATCAGTCTGTACATCCATGCAGTATAACATGGGTCTCGTTTCTCCCTCTTTGGATAGCCCGGAGGCTGTAGAAGGCATATGCGATCAGCGAAGACTCTGATCAGACTGCGCGGATGCGCAGGCTGATCTGAGTTTTCGCTGGTCGCACAAGCCTTATTATAGGCTTTGTCCTGCGCTGGCTTCCCAGCAAACATGTATATATGGGACCCATATGGGCAGAATCTGGGCATTTATCCCATTCGGGTCCTGCATGGGCCCAATATAAGCTTTTTTGCCCATATAAGACCTATACAGGTCCCATATTGGTAAACTTTGACCAGCAAACACGTATATATGGGAACCATATGGGCAGATTCGGGGCATTTATCCCATTTGGGTCCTACTTGGGGCCCATATAGGCTTTTTTGCCCATATAAGACCCTTATAGGTCCCATATTGGTAAAATTTGATAACTATAAAAATACATTCTAATATATGGGACCCCCGAGATAAAATTGAAATAATCCTGGAAAAGTGATATTTTCTAGATACATAATTGGGGCCCAAATGGCTCCCATGTGATACAGATATTGGACCTCTATGGTTCCAATGTTGACCTCCCATTACTGTATGGGACCCATATGGGTTCAATATGGGTATTAAGGGGAACAACTCTACCACTATTTAAACATAATATCAAAAAATAGTAAATTTCCCGATATAAATGCAAATAATAATGATAATAATAAAATAAAAATAATAGTTTGTTCATTACAAAATGAAAGTATCTATTAAATTTATCTTAACTATTTTCCCGACATGGACGTCGATTCATGGTCATACTTTTATTTTAACTCGTATGTCCCTATTATTTTTAAAATTGAGAGGTATATATAAATACACATGATGCCAACTTTTTCAACTATTAAAAAAGACGCCTATATCTTTAAGGCAATAACTTGCACACGTACGTAGGTCTCTATCGGTTGGGACTGGGGACTTATAATCATTTGTGTAAAAATGTGTAAAAATTGTTTTTCTGGAAGATAAATGTGGGTTGATTTTTCCCATACTGGACCCATATAGTTCCCACATAGCTTTGCCTATGTGGGTCCAACATGGAACCCTGTTGCAAATCCCTCATGAGTCCCTTATGGGTTGCCCATGTAGGACCCATATAAATACCCATTTAGGGCCAATGTGGGTCCTATATTTTTTGCTTGCTGGGTTATATATTTTAGGCAAACGGAAAAGACTCTGAACAGACCGAGTAGAGTCTGACGTTTGTGTAATATCGCCATGTCATGTACGATCCGTTTCATGTCGCTTAGAGGCGTTTTAATCAGTTGCAGCGAAAACAAAATAAAATTATCCCTCAATCGGCCATAAAAGGAGGACTTGACCTCATGGTACTTAAATGTTTGCTAGAGGAAGAATGTTGTGTACTTTTATATACATTGTACACATTATCTGATGAAAAAAATACAGGCAATCATTTTTCCGCGTAAAAACCAGAACCTGTTCCCCGAACCCGTTCGCTTTGGAGATATGTTGTACATGTATTAACTGAGAGGCAAAAACTGCACGAGGATGCAATTGAACCTGTATTGAAATCATACTTACTTTTTTGCCTTGACACTATTTTACAGCGCAATGGAGGATATAATAATGTACAAGAGGAAAATTACTGTAGCAAACTTTTCAAATTAAATGCTTTAAAAAGGAATAGTTCGTAAGAAATAGACCAGAAAATGTTTTGGTTAAATAATGTTAACCCTTAAAGCGTAAATCACAAGCGTAGCAAACGGTATTTTGATTTTGTTATTTATTCATTTTTTTTTTTTTTTTTTTTTTTGGGGGGGGGGGGGGTTATGTTTTTTGTTGTTGTTTTTTTTTCTTTTTTTTCTTTTTTTTTCTTTTTTTTTTTTTTTTTTTTTTTTCGTTTTTTTTTAATCCGAGAAAATAAGACGACATTTTATGTGAACCGTCTGCCTGACATGAAACGCCAAGTCTTATTTTCTCGGAAAAATAATAATTAATAAAAATGAAAATTAATAATAATTGAAAATAATAGAATGTCGCCTCCAACAGTTTTACTTAGCCCTTAAATGGTTAAACCACACGACTATCGTAATTCTTATTTGCACAAGTTCAGTAAATAAAATAAATTTTTAAGAGCACTTTTTAAACGAGTATTTAAAACCAATTACGGTAAATCTTAATGACTTGAAAACATACTTGTATTTTTATATTGTTTTAGCGAAATTGTGGTTTCATATGATATAAACGTGTACACACCTGTTTTCCAGTTGAAAAGGGTGAAATAAAGGTCTGTTCCCGCGGCTGGAGCGCACATTTTAAAGTCTTCCTCGCTCAGTTGGCATAGCTGAAACCCCGTGAAGAAGAAGTAGTCCAAATTTGGTACGGATCTGTTGAATCGGCGACACTGCCACGTGATCCACTGGTGCACATTTTCTGGGGACCAGTATAATGGATCTGTAAATAGAATCAACAATAACTCGAGCGTGAAAAATACTTTGGGACTGTGGGATAGTTCGCGCACTGTGGGATCGGCGCAAGTTCAGATCAACCTGCGCATCCGCGCAGTTTGATGTGGGCATTCGCTTTGAACCAGGAGGAAAAAAAAAAAACTCTTAATTTCAAACTAACCTACCAAAAAAGGCAAAAGCCCTAATCAGACTGCGCTGATGAACAGGGTGATCTTGTGACACACTACGATATACTCTGATCCCCCATCGTGGGCCTTATTTTTTTGCCTTTAATAACGGAGTATGTATTTAGTTGTATGTGAGAAATGTCACATTACACAGACCAGCAATGTTTTTTTGTGTTTTTTTTTCCCTCGTAAACAAATGAAAGCAGGTATGCATTGGACACTAATGTGCGCATGCGTGTCGACAAAGGTATTTAAAGTGAAAACATTTACAATTTCCTAGATTTTGAACTTTCTGAGTCCTTAAAAACATATTACGTCTAAAACAAGTAAACAGACAGTTTACACCTGTCTGCTATAGATAACTTTTATTTGGGTATGTTAAGTATTTTTAACGGCGATCAATACCGACCTAATTTTTTAAATTACAATAATTCTAAAAATACGATATATATCGCCAACTAAACTATATGCAAACAGCGAAGACCTAAACCATCATACACATTTACACAGTCTGATCAATACATTCATTGTAGTGCAACCACTGTATAACAGCCACACTTAGGGAGAAAAACAAAACTGGTCTTTGTAGGGAGGTGGCTGTATTCTACAGTATCCACTAAGTCTATAAGCGGACAATTAAGGTCCTGATCAGACTGCTCGAATGTGCAGGCTGATCGAGGCCTTTTTTGTCCTCAAACGGCTAAAAAAACTTACTTTCGTTCAAAATAACAGGGTACATAGATAGTTTGATTAATATACACTGATCAGATGGCGCGAGTCGGTGTACTTGGCTTTTTGCAGAAGTTCGAAAATCCCTTTTCGCTTGGAGAGCCCCCATTTACAATTAACATGCCCGAAGCGTTTACATATATACGTATATGGAGTATAAGAGTAGTTAGACTTTTGCATGAATGGAGAAATGGATAACAAACTAATTTCACTTCTGAGGTAAATGTGAGTTTGACAATAAAATATACCCAGTAATAGTTTGTGACTGCCAGTAAACTGCCATTGGTTTTTGATGTTTTCACTTAATGTACGCAGATTATATCAAGAAATTATTTGTACTTCTTCAAGCGTGACAGGACCTAGAACGCATGTGCAAAAAGCGAACGGCCAGGTCAGACTGCGCAGTCGGATCTTGGAGTTCCGTGCTTTTTGCAAGTATGACTACGATATAGAGGCTTCTTACGGTCGGCAGTGAAAGCCCTGCTCTTCAACTCGGATGAGCAGTGTAATCTAGGCCATCGCCGATGAGTTTAAGCCTTTTTAAAGGTAAAGTACATAATTTGTACCTGTTTATTTTGAAAGGAATGGCCGATGACAGTTTTGTTTACACACCATTGCTTACAAGTAGGAAAATTATAGATTCAAATCCCACATTGACTGTTAAAATCATGACTGACCTGACGCTTGCACAGTCTGATCATGGACATCAAAGGCTTGTTTTACCGTAAATACACTAAAATTCGGACAACAGGAACAATATTTAATTACCAAAGTTTATCAATTACGGAAGGGAGGTAAATTGTATCTTTTCGTAAAACCAGTTACCTCCCTTCATTACAGTTCTTGAAATGTACGGTAAAAAGCTGATGAAGCTCATTACATTCTAAACCGTCCGATTGTATAGTGTATTTATGAAGTTTTTAGTAAGCATGGGTCCAGAAAGAGTGATACATCCAGATGTTTTCTTCATTTCTGCTGCAAAATATACAGAGGATTTGTTATGGACGAGTATTTGATGATAATTCTGAGATGTTCATTTTTTTTCTTATTTTTCCATAAGAACATATCTTGCTGGTACTCATTAGAAGTGTTTCGCTGAGACACTTCTAATGAGTACCTACAATGTATGTTTTTTATGAAGAACTAAGAAGATCATCCAAGAATTATCAAATACTCCTCCTTAACAAGTCCTCTGAAATGTGTCTTGGAAGTACTCGCTGGCATTTCCAACGAGTACCTACAAGATTTGGTATTTTTGCGTAATAATAATAAAAAATTCTGAATTCTCCGCTTTCTGGATCTATGGTAAGCACGCTCAAACATACCAGGTAATATTCCTAAAGCTTGGCATGCCCTCTGGATTTCGTCCATTTGATCACGGAATATAACGGAAGACATATCTTCAAATGTTGTTAAACTGTCACACTCTTCAAAGGGCACATTACTCTGACCATGAGAACAAGATGTGAAACATGGTTCTGATTTCAATACTGTACTTAAACAGTTAGTCTTAGAATTCTCTTCGTAAAATGACATGTCTTGTGAATCGGAATGCTCATGATCCAGGTCGATGTATTCCCGAACCTGTTCGGGACTGCTGCCGCGGGAAGCTGGGTGCACGGACGATTCCGTCTTCTGCTCGGTAGTTTCCGTGAGATGAACGGGAGCCAACGTGGAAAACGACAACTCTTCTGTCAGGAAGTCGGCTTCACTGATGACGGCCGATGATTCTGTGAGCATATTATTATCCCCTTCTTCTATCATTTCACCTGACTGCGGCACCTGTAACAGAACATAAACATTCACAAACTCATAATTAGGAGATAACATTACGAAAACAAGCCTATTCAAATATATTGAAATTTCACCTCGAAAAAGGCATGTTTTCGTGATGGATGACTAATTTAGGATAGTCCCAAGAAATTATGAAGCAGGCAAACATTAAAGAGTTCATTAAAAGATAAAAAGCTATAAACGGAAGAAATGGAGATTTAAAAATGGGCACTTTGATATATGTAAGTTATATATTAAATTATATATAACGGTACAGTATGTATTGCGTTGATGTGCATTCTGTGAAAACTCATGCCATCCTCCAGCAAGTGTACTACTAAAAGAAAGATAATTACCTGCTGATCGTTGTTTCTTTCTTCTTGTTCTTTTTCTAACAAATATCTGTCTATAGCTTCAAATACTGCAAACGAAACAAAACCATATATTAGATAACAAAACTAAAAAGGCAAAGTGCAAGCTTAGCGATATGTTACAACTTGCGAACAGCACAGGTCTAAGTCACAAGTATAATCCTAACCATAGTTGTAACATTAGCGAAAAGTGAAATACCAGATCAGCAGAGTAAAGGTTCATATTGCACAGAAGCACATGCCTTTGCATAATCCCCCAACCCCACCCATCCCCCAGCTTATATACTGTCACCTCAACGTAGGCACATGACGTTTATACAACGTAAACTCAACGTCGATGCAACGTCATGACGCTGCACAACGTTAAATAACGTCGTATCGACGTCGACGCAACGTCATGATGACGTTGCACTGACGTCGATACGGCTTTGTTTTGAAGTTGTGCATTGGGAGAAGGACTGTAGAAGTTGCAAAGCAAAAAGCGCACATGTACGTAAGCAGTCAGCATTCTAATACATTAAATTTCAAAGTATTATTTCTCATGATCTCGTTTCTGAATAGATTTCCAGGAAGGAACAAGCGTTGAAACAGCTTCGCATCGACGTCCACACACCGTCAACATGACGTTGCTTATAATCGACGTTGGCAAATTCAACGTTGTGTACCTTCTGTATGTGCATGTTTTTAATTCAGTCTGCTCATCACAATTAAAACGAACCTCAAGTAATTCCATTACTTAACCTTTAAAACGCCAAGAAAACCTGCATCTGAAAATGTCGTCTATTTATATTGTCTGCTGAATATTCTTGCAAATTTTTCAAACCTATTTTTGCATACAGGCAAACAGTGTGGACCCTGATCAGACTGCATCTAAGGAGCAGTCTGATCTGGGTCCACACTGTTTGCAAACTCGCAAGCAGATGACAAAGCAGACGACAATTGTTGTGATTGGCAGTTTAAGGGTTAATATATTTTTTCTAAACCAGAGAAATATAGATATATATTAAGACTCGGACCCATCAATACATGGGTCCGAGATAAAGGGTACTGCATCAAATAACCAGACATAATATAGTAATAGAAAAAAAAGCTACATGTATAAGTGCGCAATGATTATATATTAGGAAAGTTGAAAAGAATTTAAAAAAAAAAAAAAAAAAAAAGATAAATTGCAATTATCTATATTGCATATTAAAATTTACATAAATTAATGTTACAGGGTTAGTAGTTTTCTACTCTAAAAGCAAGCAGATACAGAAGCTAAATTTACCCATTGCTTAACGAAGCTGTCGGTGTTTCGAGAAATATGTATCTAAAATCCCTCACCGTATAAACTTTATTTTGTATTTTATTTTAAATCTTACAACAATATAGTCCGATACGCACACTTTGACAACTCATATAAGTATAAAAGTGCATTTCAATTTTACCAACTATTTATAAACTACAACCGATCCCAGACCGAGGCTTTTCGAAGAAAACACTCCACGCTAAAATGAGGGCAGGCTCCGAAGGGTAGAAATTGGAAGTGTAGTGACTTGTAACAGCTTAATGCCAAAGTAGTGATAATGTTTCATGTTTATATCAATTTTAATGGTTTGCGTACTATTCCCAGGTAGTCTTAATTATTTTACAATAATTCTTAAAACAATTCGACGAAAAACAACTGAGATAGATGTATATTTTGTGCCCCGGGAGTTTTTCAAGCACTAATTTCCCTTTTGTGCACCTCTTCGGTGTATTTTTGCTTTTCCCTATAAAGAATCTGATTGGTTCCCCCTGGATTGACGTAGACTTGAGTCACCTAGGTCATAATATCAGCTGGCATACTTAATATTGTAAATATAAACACTTTTGGGTGAGATGAGTGCGGTTTGCAAAATTTCAAGCAGACGGCATTCAGTTTTTTAGATTTTCAGACTAAATGAGTCTTTGGCATTTCATATAAGCGTCTTGGCAGACGACTCTCACGAAATATCAAGACTTACTTTCTTTGAAAAATAATAATAATAATAAAAACAAAATTTCAAAATGTCGTCTGCTGCGGTTGTGATAGGCGCTTAAAGGGTTAAATACATTACGACCACAAAGTGCTACGGTATACCATTAATTGATCGCACCATTAAAAAGCAGGTCTTACCTTTCAGCACATCTAAGCCCGTTCCTGGGCCTCAAGTCTAATCCGGATCTGCTCTGTAGAGCTGTTCGATAAGCGTGGCTTGTATCGGAGATCGGTGGCTGCAGGGACCTTTATTCTCCGCGCGCGCGCAAACGAAAATACATCGACTATATATCATGTTATCGCAAAGCACGGTCGTTTTGAAATAGCTCTGACCACTAAAGCCACCATTGGTAGCCGTATATTATTTTACTATAGAGTTAGAAACGGTATTTATGGAAGCTTGGCACAGGCTTGAGCAAACAGTATAGACCCAGACAAGAACGTGGCGTCCGATTAGGGTACACACTGTTTTGCCAATCATCCAGCGGGCTTTGTCCCGCCCGCCCCACTACAATGGGGTATATGTTATGTTCGTCTTAGTTTTGTCTGGAAAGGGGTCTCAATCGCGTCTGAAAAGGGGTAGGGGTCCCGCGCTCCTGTCAGTCAATTAATCAAGAAAACAATTACCAAATAGGTCGAGAGGACAACAAGCTTGTAATATGAAAAAATCAATTTAACCGTTTCCAAACAATTTATCTCGTCATTAGCATTTTTTGTGTATATCGACTGGTTAATACCGTAAAATATTGACCCCGTCACGAAAACATACCTATATTATTTTGACCCCCTTAAACCCCACTTTTATATAGTAAAACTGGGGTTTACAGGGGTATATATTATTTTTCTTATTTCTGCTCAAAAACATAGATTTTGGGTACTCATCTATGTTTTGAGCAGAAATATGAAAAATATCAGCATTTTTCTCTGAAAATTTCCATTTTTTGGCGGTAAAATTTTCAGTATATTTGAATAGGCGTGTTTTCCTAATGCGGTTAATACCGTAAAATATTGGCCCGCCGGAACCCCTCGGTTTTTATCCCCAAATTCCTTGTAACTCAGTAGCCCTCGTATAAATCCCGGGCCACAAGCGCGTATGGAAATCGTGCCATTGCATCCATTGGTATGATGCAGGCTGTTTGGCACACATTAGAGCAATGACTACTTAGATGATTAATAATTAAGAATATCTGTGCATATTTATCCTAAGTAGACGGATACTCATGCATGGGCGAACAAAGTAGACCCAGATCAGACGCCACAGAATGCGGCGTCTGATCAGGGTCTACACGGACACTTATCTGGCATTATTTTGAAGAAATAAAAACTGAACAGACAGTAAAATTACCTTTTTCAAATTTAGGTCAAGGAGTTGTCTGAATACTTAATATAAATACGGTATACATGTATACATAGCTCTAGCTAACATTACGAAAACACGCCTATTCAAATATATTGATAATTTCACCACGAAAAAACCTGAAAGTTTTCGGATAAAAATTCTGATATTTTCCATATTTCTGCTCAAAACATAGATTGTGGGTACTCGTTAGAACCGCCTCGGCGAGGCGGTTCTAACGAGTACCCACAATCTATGTTTTTGAGCAGAAATAAGAAAAATAATGTATACCCCTGTAAACCCCAGTTTTACTATATAAAAGTGGGGTTTAAGGGGGTCAAAATTATATTGGCATGCTTTCGTGATGAGGCGCGTTTTTTTTTCAATCCAAATGTATAGATATTTGTCTTATTTCTGCACGAAAACATATGTTGTGGGTACTCATTGGAAGCGCTTCTAACGAGTACCCGCAACACATGTTTTCGTGTAGAAATAAGAAAAATATCAATCTGATACCTACTCTTATCTAGACCTATGTGTATATGTACAAAACATATCAAAATCATTCATTTTCCTATTATGAGAATCCCGTGGGGTGGACTTCAGATTTTTTACCTATTTTCCTGAAGAATTACCATACAGCGCTGATATAAAAAATCCTACACTGTGTGTGTGTGTGTGTGTGTGTGTGTGTGTGTGTGTGTGTGTGTAAATATTTTAATTAGTTCGACTGGTAATAGCAGTTTTACATAAAAATCGCTATTGCCAGTCGACTGTCAAGAGCGATTTTAACATAAATCGGCTATTACCAGTCGACTGTCAATAGCGATTTTAACGTAAATCGGCTATTACCAGTCCACTGGCAATAGACCTTTTTGCAGATGATTCCCGAGGGCAGCGACGTTTTTGCTGTCTTATCCCCAGGGTCGGGTTTATACCTATACACAGGAGGTAGCCTTTTCCAGAGCTTTACTATAAAGTACAGGAAATAACATAAAACCAGTTTACTCCCGAACAAACAGGTCGTCTGATCCGGCTCTTCACTGTTTGCTCCAGTCTGCCTGTCCAAATACTTCGGGTAACTTCGGAATCAATGCTGACGCTGTTTGTGGCAATATACTCGGTAGCTCTGTGTCAGATAAAATGTAAACAAAAATTTAAACTACTGTTAAAACACTTTCCTAATTTCAATATTATTACAAAAAACACATGTAATCGGAGGCTGTGTGGGCAGGGGAGGCCCCTGATCATCCTGCTCTTCTGAGCAATGTGATCCGAAGATACACACTAGATTCCATGTTCTAAATACATGGATCAAAGGATTCAGTAAGCGGCTTAGTAAATGTGCAGGCTGACCCGTGTCTTCATTGTGTGCTTATCAATAACATGGCTCTAGAAAACAAGGGCATCCAGATTTTTATTTAATCTTATTTCTCCGAGAAAACATATGTTCTGGGTCCTAATTAGAAGCGTCTCGGTGAGACGCTTCTAATGAGGGCCCACAACATATGTTTTCATGGAAAATAAGAAAAAAAATCAATATCTTTTGGTCGAAAAAGTGCATTATGTGGCCTGTGCCCACGGTACATTTTATTTGACGCGGCCTTTAAAAAAAAAAAAAAACAGTACCAGGCCACGACATACCACTTTTGCTACCCAGCTACAGTTTAATCCCATTGGCAAACAGGCTTAAGAGGGAAAAAAAACTTAACCCTTGTCCTGCTGAATATATTAAGACGCCACGCCCACTTCTAATTTTCAGCCAATCAGATTAGTTGATCCAGATTGTTGGTAAAAATTTACATACTTAATGGCAAAGAGTGCAGATCCAGATCAGATGGCTTCTTCAGAAACCAACTGATCTGGATCTACACTGTTTGCAAAGGCAACGTATATCCGAGTTCAGCAGGACTAGGGTTAACACTTAAAGCGCCAGACGGCGTTTTATTATTTTTTTTATTATTTTTACTTTTATTTATTTATTTATTTATTTATTCATTTATTTTTGTTATATTTCCGAGAAAATGAGGCTTGACAATTCATGTGAATCGTCTACCTAGCAGACGGATCACATTAAATGTCGTCTTAGTGTCTCAGAAAAATAGCAAATCAATTTTAAAATGTAGTCTGCTACAAATTTGCTTTGTGGTAACTTGCAAAAGGTTACTTCCTCATTTTTAAGGAGACAATCTGCATGAAAACTCAAAGCCTATTTTCTGGAGAAAAAAACTATTTGAAGATTTTACCCAGCATGCTAAGCGTTAAAGAAATATTGCGATTAAGATGTGAATGTAAAAACAGTCATATAGTCTCATTAAAATTAAAGTCAGAGGAGTTGTTGAGGAGATTTTTTTTTTCATGATAATTCTAGGATAATTTTCTCCAGTTCTCCATTAAAACCTATGTTGTGGGTACTCCTTAGAAGCGCCTCAGCTGAGGCGCTTCTAATGAGAACCCACAACATATGCTTTTAAGGAGAAGCAAAAATGTATACCACAATTATTACCAAATACGCCTCCTCTAACAAGTCCTATGATAAGTATTCATTTGTCTGAGCTGAGGTTCAACGGCCCCATCACGAAAACACGCCTATATAATATTGACCCCCCTTAAACCCCACTTTTATATAGTAAAACTGGGGTTTACAGGGGTATGCATTATTTTTCTTATTTCTGCTCAAAAACATAGATTGTGGGTACTCGTTAGAACCGCCTCGCCGAGACGGTTCTAACGAGTACACACAATCTATGTTTTGAGCAGAAATATGAAAAATATCAGATTTTTTATCTGAAAATTTTATGTTTTTGGAGGTAACATTTTCTATATATTTGAAAAGGCACGTTTTCATAATGCTGACAACAATATTTTAGTCACATCGAGCTATCTCCCATTGGAAAGGAAAGAAAAAAAAGAAAAATGGGATAGATGAGAAAAAGGATCCTAACCCCCCGATTTTGCTTTACAAGTGAAAAAGGTCCTTCCTGCCAAAAGAAAGAACGTCAGGACCAACACTCTAAATGCTTCAGCAGGAGGGCGCGATGACTGGGTCACCACTCTAAAAATTTCACATTACGAAAACATGCCTATTCAAATATATTGAGAATTTTACCACCAAAAACTGATTTTTTTCAGATACAAAAAATCTAATATTTTTCATATTTTTCATATCCCTGCTCAAAACATAGATTGTGGGTACTCGTTAGAACCGCCTTGCGAGGTGGGTCTAAGAGTACTCACAATCTGTTTTTTAGCAGAAAATAAGAAAACTAATGTATACCTCTGTAAACCCAAGTTTTACTGTATAAAAGTGGGGTTTAAGGGGGTCGAAACTATATAGGCGTGTTTTCGTGATAAGCAGACAGGGGGCACATCGTATTTCGATAGGAAATGTGCCTTCCTTCTGAAACTTTTCGAGTATAAGGGGACGCTTTATTCTTTCCCCATTTATTTGAGAATCCTCCCCACCCACATATCGCCGATATCCGCAATATAGAATAGTTTTACTTTTGGTGTATTCCAATATCATTTTTTATGACGAATGATTGTGGACGGCTCAGATGTATCAAAATTTTCCACCAAAGCGAACAAAATAAGAAAAAAAAATGAAATGAAAACCATTGACATTTCTTACAACCATATACGATTCCCAAATCCTTGATACTGGACCTTTTCCGCCACGCAAGAAAAGGACACTTTCGTCACAACAACCAGATCAGACTGAGCACCAGCAGAGTCTGGTCAGGGCTTTCGCTGCTCACTTAGAGAATCAATGGACGTTGCACAACATATCTCATTACGAAAACATGCCTATTCAAATATATAGGAAATTTCACCTCCTAAAAACTGAAAATTTTCAGACAAAAAACTTTGATATTTTTCATATTTATGCTCAAAACATAAATTGTGGGTACTCGTTAGAACCGCCTCGGCGCGGCGGTTCTAACGAGTACCCAAAATCTATGTTTTTAGACAGAAATAAGAAAAATAATGTATACCACTGTAAACCCCAGTTTTACTATATAAAAGTGGGGCTTAAGGGGGTCAAAATTATATAGGCATGTTTTCGTGATAATTAATAGAGAAGGCCCTGATCGGAGCCCAGGTGTTCAAAGCATCGTTAGCTTAACGAGCTTGTTAATGACTAATTCGTTAACTATCGGGGCTAAGATATCTTCAAATACATTGATATTTTTGCTGCAAAAATGTGAGTAGCTACTCATAATTTTTCAGCAAAAACTATCAATGTATTTGCCATATTTCAAGGTTGAAATTTTAACGTCATGTTACATGTAGCTAAAAACGTCGCTAAGTTTTGAACAACTGGACCCAGACTGTGCGGATAGGAAGACATGAACGCATATGCTATAAAAGGTCAGCTCTCCCCACTTGTGTATCAAATCCCTTAAGGGAAACTGATACACTTTCAGGGGAGGATACTCTGTCAAATTCTTCTTTTTTTTTTTTTTTTTTTTTTTTTTTTTCTCCTTTTGTAAAAGGTTCTACATTAAAAAGAACGAATTTGCTCAAATTCTTTCCTTTTAGTGTAGAACCCTTTTAGCTCAAAGAAGTTGTCTCCCTTGTGACTAGAAACGTGAAACGATAATACCCCGCCATCATCCTGTGATGGGCAAATAACTCTGTCAAAAATTGACGAAATGTACCCAATAATTATCTCAAACTAAATCTCCACAATATCAATGCACATATCAAGTTTGTGAAAATCTGTTGAGATTTACACAAGTTATTTTCCTGATACGGATGGGTCGCGGGAAGATAACTCTGTCAAAAATTGACGAAGTTTGACTATTAGCAATCCTGAATCAAATCTCCACAATATCAATGCTCACACCAAGTTTGGTGAAAAGCCATTGGCTTTTACTCAAGTTATCGTCCCGAAACGAAAACACGGATGTGTCGCGGGTAGATAATTGTGTCAAAAAAAAAACAAAAAAAACACGAAAGTAGCCCATTAACAATCCCAAACAAAATCTCTACAATATCAATGCACACACCAAGTTTGGTGAAAATCCATTGATATTTACTCAAGTGATAATCAGGCAACGAAAACTCAGATGTGTCGCGGGCAGATAACTGTGTCAAAAATTGACGAAATTTGCCATTAGCAATCCCAAACCAGATCTCCACAATATCAATGGACATACCGTTTGGTGAAAATACGTTGACATTCAGTCGTTATCATCCGGAAACGAAAATATGCGGACGGACGTACGACAGGCGGACGGATAGACGGACGTTCTCACGATTAGACAGTTATCAGGCTACCATCAGTATAAAGCATATTTATGTGGTTAGAAAAACGATCACTGTTTAGCCTCATAAGCTCAAATTTAAGCGACTGACGTTTCTAAATCCCATTAAAATACACATTGAAACTATCCATAATCCGCAGCGAACGGATACACGGACGACCAACTTGAAACCATAATATCCCGCCACTATCGTGTGGCGGGATATGAAAATGTCGAAAAACTACGAAGTGTAACAAATCCCCAACTGACCGTCGTGATCTGATTGTGCGAACTCGCAGGCTTGTTTGGCCCTTTATTTATTTTTTATTATTATAATTTAGTTGTTTTTTTTTTGTTTTTTTTTTGTTTTTTTTTTGTTTGTTTTTTTGTTTTTGTTTCGTATATATAGGAAAATCATTTTATTTACCCCACAGCGATTTTTTTTCAGTTCAACACCATTACCCACAAGACCTATCTTTCCCATCGTCATACTGGTAATGATAACGCTTAGCTTGCTGGGTCATTACGAAAACACGCCTATTCAAATATGTTGAAAATTTCACCACCAAAAACTGAAAGTTTTCAGGAAAAAAAATCTGATATTTTTCTTATTTCTGCTCAAAACATAGATTGTGGGTACTCGTTAGAACCGCCTCGCCGAGGCGGTTCTAACGAGTACCATAATCTATGTTTTTGAGCAGAAATAAGAAAAATGTATACCCCTGTAAACTCCAGTTTTACTTTATAAAAGTGGGGTTTAAGTGGTCAACATTATATAGGTATGTTTTTTGCGATGAAATGTTTCAGCAGACAGCATTTTGAAATATGTTTCTATTTATTCAAAGCCTATTTTCTAGGGAAAATCAGCTGCTTAATTTTTTACACAGCATGCAGAGCAAATATTCTATAAAACTTGGTCTTTTGTTAACTGACAAAGGTACGTAGTCTAACTTAAAAGTCTCCGCCTCTCCCCTACTACCCGGCCCCGTTTACACGTCCCTATATTCCATACATAAACTTGATTAACATTTATCATTCTCCGACTTAATTCAGTAGACGAAAAATTTACAAGAATTTTCTGATTTTTCTCAGAAAAAGAAGGGTTTGCTATTTCATGCACTGTGAGTGCGCATACGTCACACATACGAATATGTAACAAATATGTTACATATATATATACACGTGTACGTATACGTAACAAATTGTTACATATGCGTAACTGTACGCATATGTAACATATGGCAACGTTAATCTATTTCGTTTGCGTACAGCTGTGCGTATATGTAACATGTGGACAAGTTAGTGTGAAGTGTTCGTATGATATGTACGAACATACACATATGTAACAACTTCTCATTACATGAAGTATAGGTCACTATTTCGGAATGATTACTGTGACTGATTAGTTTCTTAGTATGCATGTTTTATTTGACACACGGTCCTACTTACAAAACTAATATTTTGCCATCTATATATGTAGAACAAACTTTTATGTTCAATGTAAAATGTAATGTATATTATCATAAAAACTTCTTATGGTTTGTGTTCGTTAACTGTATACTAAGCATTGTTTGATATACAGCTGACTCCAGCTATCTCGAACTCGCTTATCTCGAATAACCGCTTATCTCGAAGTGAAAGTCTGTTCCCTGCCTAAACACGAAAATCTAACAACATGTAAAAAATATTGTGGAAAAGAAATAACTATGAGTGATGCTTCCAAATTTGAGTTCAAACCAATATATATGTACATATAACGAAGAGAGAGAGAGAGAGAGAGAGAGAGAGAGAGAGAAGAGAGAGAGAGAGAGAGAGATTTTCTCAATACTTAAAACGTTTACTTTCAAATATAAACTTCTGCACAGCCATAAAAACATCAGAATTACAACTATGATTTAAATGATCGTCTCCAAATAGTAAACTATCTAAACTAGGCGTACAGTATTTTGATATCTCGTTTAATATTTCCTGACGTAGTTGCCTATATCTCTGGCATTCGAAAAGGTAGTGCTTGGTGGTTTCGACTGAACCACATTGACAGTATAGGTCGTTTATTATATTTTTAGAAAACAAGTGATGGTTCAAAGAACTACAATAAGTTCCAAGACGTGTGTGTTGTATTTGAGCAAATCGAAAACCAACTGTAAAATATCGAGGTGGTTTCTGTATGTTCTTATTCATTTGATACTTGAAACTCGTAAGAGTAAGTGCGTCTCTCGTTTCAGGGGACAGATCATTCCATAATCTTATGGTAGAAGGAAGAAACGATTTATAGTATAACTGCGTTCTCGCTAGTGGTGGTCGTATATTAGAAGCGTCCCTTAAACCGTAATGAGTAGTATTTTAATAGGTTTTGGAACTAACGAAGATAGATACTCTGGAAAATATTATTACTCATTTTGTAAAACAAACACAATTTATGTTTAGAACGTCTGACCTCAAGGGTTTCCCATCCCGTTTCCTTATACAACATTTCCAAGGATACAAGTTTGGTCGTTCCAGTTACTATACGAGCTGCTTCCAGTTGTATCTTCTCAAGTGCATTAACTTCATATAATGTGCAGTTGTCCCACACGACATCCGCATACTCCAAAAGTGGCCGTATGAAAGATACGTATATAATTTCTAATGATCTTCTGTCTAAAAGAAATTTAAGCTTACGCATTACGCATTAAAAATCATTTTTGAAATGTGGTAATGTTCTTTTTACCTCCTTGCAAGAGCTAAAGCATTTAAGGATCAGTGTCCGTGTTTGGTATAAAGCGTACGTAAGCTCGTATCTGAGCCGTGTCATGAAAAAAAATAGCATTCATCACGAAAACATGCCTATATAACTTTGATCCCTTAAACCCCACTTTGATATAGTAAAACTGGGATTTACAGGGGTATACATTATTTTTTTTATTTTTGCTCGAAAACATAGATTGTGGGTACTCGTTAGAACCGCCTCGCCGAGGCGGTTCTAACGAGTACCCTCTATGTCTTTTTTAGCAGAAATATGAAAAAAATATCAGAATTCTTATATGATTTGTTTTTCATTTTTTGGTGGTATAATTTTCTGTATATTTTAATAGCCGTGTTTTCGTAATGGTAAAAAGGTACGTTTTCTCACGTTACGGCTAATATTCTTCTGCAGCCTGGCTAGTAATTACGTAAATGCACATCGAAGACCCTGACCAGACTGTGTCTATGCGCATGCTGATCTGAGTCAATGTACCTCGATGACGCCATCTACACGACAAAAGCAATAGCAGAATATTAACGCTTAGCACTCTGGGTAAAATTTTCAGCAGACGACATTTTGAAATATTTTTCTTATTTTTCCCAGAAAACAGGATTTGACATTTCATGCAAATTGTCTCCTAAGGAGACAATTTGCATGAAATGTCAAATCCTGTTTTCTGGGAAAAATAAGAAAAATAACATCATTTTGTCGTCTGCTGAAAATGCCCAGAGAGTGGTAAAGGTTAACGACTGTAGCAGAATATTCACGACTGTAATGAAGATTTTTGGTGTCTTTTTTTTCTACCTTCACCACCCTCTGGGCAAAGTCTGCAGATGACAACTGATAATATTTTTCTTATTCTTTCCAGACGATAGGCTTTGGCATTTCATGCAAATTGTCTCCAGAGAAGACTATTTGCATAAAATGGTGAAGCCTATTTTGGCATTTCATGCAATTTGCATAAAATGGTGAAGCCTATTTACTAGAAAAAATATTTCAAAATGTCGTCTGCTTTTTTTTTTTTTTTTTTTTTTTTTTTTTTGCCGAGCTTTAGAGACTTTCCATGAATTACATTGTAATCTCTTACTAACATTTGACTCTGCATCCGCGTTTATGCTTTTTTTTTTTTTTTTTTTTTTTGTTGTTTTTTTTTTAATTGTCATTTTGTGCATAACACTTCCTCATCCATAATATCTTTCTGTCACATATTCTGTTTACAAGTCACTAGATTTCCATCACTCCGATTTGATTTTTCAAACATCAAAGCTGAAAGAAAAACAGAAATAACACTGTTTTCTAAATCCAACTTTTAAGTATTTTTATCACTGTTCTGCACTGTTTATTTATTTATTTATTTTTATAATTATTATTTTCATCATTTATTTATTTATTTATTTATTTTTTATTTATTTATTTATATCTTTAATCTATTTATTTATTTTGCAGCATCAGCAGGTTTGCATTTTCAATGATATATTTGTCTATTTTCTATTTACTTATTGAGTCTGCTAGCGACAGCTAGCAGGCTCTTTGCAATCGCACGGGGTTTTACTACGTCACGAGCGGATTCTCATCACAGCTATTTATGCGTATATTCGTACGCGCACTACTTCTTAATCAGACGCAATGCAGCACTATTACAGTGAACTGAATGTGAAGTAGCAGAATTTTGTATGGCTTTTTTTATTTCGCTAACATAACTGTAACTGAAATAGATTTAGATTATGCAATTTGAAACATAGACTTCAAAATTCGGTGTAGGAATACACGCGCTAGTTTTGTCAAGGCACGGGGTCCTACTAATCACCCCATGGCACCCCACGGCACCCCATGGCACCCCACGGCACTAAATTATTTCATTATATTTATTAATTAAATGCTGAAAATACACCAGGGTATTAGTTTTATGTATCCAAATTTGTTTTTGTGACAGTATAAGACATTAACCGTACTTCAAGCGATTATCTCGGGGCGCCTAACACCAAGATTCAAACTGACGCTAAAATATAGCAAAGAGACCAATGGTGTACATTACATTTTATATTCAAGTTCAAACACAAGTCATCAATATAAATAATCTGTGTATTTAGATAGAGACAAGTATTACAAAACTTCTACTGGCCATCTAAAACACATATTTTATGGTAAATATACATATATTTTGATGCCATGGGGCGCAAAAAATTACGAGTTTTAATATTTTAAATCAAACACAAGTCATCATCATCAATATAAATCTCTCCCGGCAGGCACATGACGTTAATACAACGTCGCCTCAACGTCGATGCAACGTTATATTTACGTCATGTGCCCGCTGGGCTGTTTATTAAGATGAAGACGAGTATTGCAAAACTATACTTGTCCATCTATAACATATTTTATAATAAATATCCATATAGTTTGATACCGTGGGCTGCCATTGGAAAGCACCGCGGTCACCCATCCAGGTACTCTCCGTTTCTTAACTTCGTAAAAAAAAGCCAATCACTCTAACAGTGTCGTACGAAAGACCGGTAGTGACATTTCAACTACATTAATTCAAGGTTTCAACTTCACGAATTCACGAATTCAACTTCACGAATTCACGAATTCAACTTCACGAATTCCACTTCACGAATTCAACTTCACGAATTCACGAATTCAACTTCACGAATTCACGAATTCAACTTCACGAATTCACGAATTCAACTTCACGAATTCCACTTCACGAATTCAACTTCACGAATTCACGAATTCAACTTCATGAATTCACGAATTCAACTTCACGAATTCCACTTCACGAATTCAACTTCACGAATTCACGAATTCAACTTCACGAATTCAACTTCATGAATTCAACAATTGAATTCGTGAAGTTGAATTCGTGAATTCGTGAAGTTGAATTCGTGAATTCATGAAGTGGAATTCGTGAAGTTGAATTCGTGAAGTTGAATTCGTGAATTCATGAAGTTGAATTCGTGAATTCGTGAAGTGGAATTCGTGAATTCGTGAAGTTGAATTCGTGAAGTTGAAATCGTGAATTCGTGAAGTTGAAATCGTGAATTCGTGAAGCTGAAATCGTGAATTCGTGAAGTTGAAGCCTTGAATTAATGTAGTTGAAATGTCACTACCGGTCTTTCGTAGTGTCGCCATAAAAGCCGTCTTCCACCGCGAGGCTGTAGAAGTGATATATATACCCAATCCGTTACAATTCCTTCTACATGAAATAACGTTATTCACACCTCAGTGACACGGAATTGTCTGACGACTGCTGGCACATTTATACGTTAATGACCCTTCTTTTGTGGACATCTGAAAATCTCTTGGAAAGGGTAGGCGTAGCTGGTTGGGCTAATCTGTTGATGCTTAGGTGAAGCACTAGCAAATGATAATCAGTTATTAAAGCTAATCTGGACTGAACATAGCCATTTCAAATTTATTTAATCTGCTCTTGTCTTAATAATAAGTTGATAAAGATAGAATAAATTTATAAAATTGCACTAGAATAATCGTGGAGCTACATCAGGTGTTGAATTTGTATGAACTGGAACATATCTAGAGTTGAACTTTAATAATTCTAGAAATTGGAAATTGCTGCTGGAGATACACTCATTTGGAATAATCAGGTGATAAACTTCATTGGAAAATTAAGAGGTTCATTACTACAATCACTGCATTGGCCTATATATGCAGATAATAAAATGGATTTTTTGTGAAGAAAAAAAAAACAGAAGAGAAATAATTGTATTTAGTTTTTCAGTACATGGTTAGATTATTTATGTATATCTGTTTCACACAGATACCTCAGTATAAACCCATTCGTATTTATACATTAAAAGAAGTAGAATGCATTTCCATTTGGCTGATTTTGAGAAATTGATAGTGAAAGCATGTAGTACAGAGTGTTCATGTTGGTTGTTTTTCAAGGAATAGTACATTTTCTCACAAAGCCTTGTCTCTGAATGTAAATTTAATATTGGATGAAGCCACTGGTTGTTTGTTTGTGTTGAGGTTTTACGGCCCAGTCAACCCACTGGGGTCATGTCGAGCGCGGTCAGTTTACCTAACCACACGTTTACTGGGCAGGCTTAGTCCTCTAAGCGGTTAACCAGTATTGTGCACATTCTTTCGCCAGAAACTGACAACTGCCCTTCTTGAATCAGCGGAAGGGAGAGAATGACCGTAGAAAATATTTCATGATCAATCTCCACGAAAGAATGTTGTCGACCTCGGCGGGGGTTGAACCCGCGACCTCCTGGTCTCCAGTCGGACGGCGCATCCAACTGAGCCACCGAGGCCGACAAAGCCACTGGTTGTAAGCAGGTGTGAAAATATGGATATAGAGCAAAATCCAGGTCCATCAAATCATATAAATCTACAAGAAAATGTATCTGTATTATTGCAAGGAAGTATCCATCAAGGAGATGAGATATTCATGATTCAAGAGGGTGTTAATGCCTACCATGTTGTTTAGTATTTTTGGTGAAAGCTGTACAGAAAAGGATCTGTACCAACATGTGGAATGTGAACAACATGAATGAAATTCTGTTTGCAGGAGATAAATTATATAAGTATGCAAAATAGAATTCCAAGACATATCATGACTATTTAGAGCCATGTAATTTGCCATCTTATTTTTCACTTGACAACCAGCATTATCACTGGAAAGTGAAAAAAAAAAAAAAAAAAAAAAAAAAAAAAACATTTTCAGGAAATTTAAATATCATATCCTCAGTGGAGTATCCTTTTCTTGATTTAGAGACAGCACTCGCTATGACTTTCTCATTCAACCCATATGTAGTCTTCATTTGCAACGGCTTTTCTATTGCATTATTAAGGTGACTGTTTCTACCTTTTTGACTCACATGCAAGAGATTCAGATAGAATGCCAAATGTTAATGGCAAAAGCATTTTGTTAAAGACAAAAATATAGCTGGCACTTCCTTACATTTGCGTAGATTGTTTAGTTCTGATAATTCCATTACTACAACAGCGGTAAGTCAGTTTGATTTGCATTCGCTCTGTATAGCTCATGTTTGCAGGGAGACCATAAAACGATACCAACGAGCTGGGGTTCAAATTTGTGACATAACTACCTATCCTCCTTTACAAGAATGTATTTCATTTGAGTTGTGTCCATCACAACCTGATGCTTCCTCCCTGCTTGCTGACAGCTTAAATGAACACGGTTCTGCATTACTTGATTCACCCCTTTTATGTGAAGAGTTGCAAACCTCCCTGAATAAGAAACGTAGATTAAATTAAACATCAAAAGATGGTTTGAGCAGTAAGAAATTTAAAAACAAAGAAAGTTCTATAGTCACACAGTTTCACAAGTTGGTGTCTTGTGGTCCCCAGTACATATGTACAAGTTGTTGTCAAACATATTTCAGACATTCTGTTGTTAAATTTGATATTCAGGGTCTAAAGCCTGAGATGAAAAGACTCCGTACATGAGAACATAAAAGTGTGGAGGATAAGGAATGGATCTGTCAAAAATGTGCTAATGGTTTGAAGAAAAATAACTTGAACAAATATCTTCCTTTTTGTCAAGCCCGCTTGCAGTGAGCAAGACATAGTCACCACAGCTGCATTTGAGTGTACATTAGTGCGTCCACCCGTATTTGTCCGTCCTAGCTAGAAATTTTGCACGCAGAATCATCTTACAGTGTAGTTTGAAATTTCTCCAAGACTTGGCCCTGAGGTCATATTTGTCAAGGACATGCACTTACCAGCAGAATTTAAGAGTTTTTAAAGAAAGTCTACAATGCCCAGATGCTTGATATATTCCATAGAGCTCCATCTTATGGTGTAGTATTGGTAGCATTGGATGTTCTTTGCATGTATTGTGTTTGCATAGAAGATACACAGCACTCCATCAGTACTTTACAAGCTAGCAGACTCTTAGGACTATCAGTCCTTTGATATATATATATATATATATATATATATATATATATATATATATATATATATATATATATATATATATATATATATATATATATATATATATATATATATATATATATTCATTTATTTCTCAGCAACAGCAGACTTGCATTTTTATTTTTTTTATTATTATTGTTATTATTATTATTATTATTATTATTACTATTATTATGTTTTTGTCTTTTGTTTTCATTTCATTTTATTTACTTATTCATTTATTTATTTAGCAGCGCCAGCAGGTTTACATTATTACTGGAATAACCTCAAGAACAAATAGACGAAAGTTGTCAAACGGATTTATTCAAATTTTCGGATATGTACGGTAAGGAGTTACGGTACTCGATTATTTTTGCTAAATACAGTAAACCTGAGCAAATAGTGTAGACCACGATCAGGCAGAATGCGGCGTCTATTCAGGGTCTACACTGTTTGCCATATATCCAGCAGTTTCTATAGTAAAATGGCTATCTTCAAATATTTAGGCATTTAAAAGATGTCTCATAATTTAGGGATGTCATAAGCATGATAAGACTGTCATGGCCAGTGCAGTGGTCCTCCACTAGTCGCACAGTAGTCGCACTCCACTAGTCGCACAGTAGTCCACCAGTCGCACAGTAGTCGCACGTCCACTAGTAGCACAGTAGTGACGCTTTCAGCCTAATAGTTGCGCAAACAGTCTAGATCCAGAAAACGTGAAATGTGAAATGTCGTTGTCATGCCAAAGAATGTGAGACATGAACTACCTTCCCATGCCAGAGGAACGTTGAAGATGAATTGTCCTTGCCGTCAGAGGAACTTGAGATCGTTCTACCCAAGTTTTCGTTTCTTGTCCATGGCATTGAAGCGATGATCACGAAGGCCGATGGTAGCTTTGAATTGCTTACATACCTCATCATTGGTGATGCGGTCCCAGTATGAGATATACGAACTCGACCAAGCCTGCGCAGTCGCAATCTGAGCATTTGTGTGTGTGTGTGTGTGTGTGTGTGTGTGTGTGTGTGTGTGTGTGTGTGTGTGTGTGTGTGTGTGTGTGTGTGTGTGTGTGTGTGTGTGTGTTGTTTTTTAGTAGCAATTTATTTTGCAGACTTCAATGATTCTTCAACATTTACCATCCTCTGGGCAAACTCCGCTGACGACAATTTGGTATTTCCCCCAAGAAAATAGAATTTGACCCTTCGTGCGAATTGTCTCTAAAGGAGAATTTGGCGTCAAATGTCAAATTCTATTATGTAGGGAAACTTAATTAAGAAAAATGTTTCATAATATCGTCTGCAAAAAATTGTATGAAACATGCTAAGCGTTAATCCATCAGGGCAAAGCCTTTAAAAGACACTATACAGATGCGTAGGATTATCAGGCTTTCCTCTACGTATTCCCAAAACCCATCTTCTCATGACAAAGTTGAATTTATATCAATCTTTTTGTTAGTACTTAATAATAAGTAGGCATTTTAACTTGCTACAATAGTGTGAGAAATGTGGGTAATAGAGTGTGACTTGACGTATTTCAGGGTTTATTTTAGTCAAATTTTCACGATAGAAACTTATTACAATACTATTTATAGTCTAAATATATCCGTTTTAGGCTTAGTACTCTGGGTAAAATTTTCAGCAGACAACATTATGAAATATTTTCTTACTTTTAGCAGACAACATAATTTGAAATTTCGTGCAAATTTTCTCAAATGGAGACACTTTGCATGAAATGTCAAATTATATTTTCTGCAAAAAATAAGATGAAAAAAAAAAAACATCACCAATTTGACGTCTGCTAAATTAGCGCAGGGAGAGGTGAAAGTTAATTTCGTCAGTCATACCTAAAAACGTATTTTGAATGCAGGTTAGATGCGCAACCTTTGTATTTTTCTTCAAAGTCGGGTATGATTAATCATCAATGTTATTTTGAGTATTCTTTTGCGCCAACCAATTGTTGCACAATTTGCTTAGGAAAGCAGTTTCAGCTATGAAAAAAAAAAAAAAAAATCAACGATAATATCCACAAATATCATGTGGCGGGCAGATAACAGAAATTTGCCCATTAGCAATTCAAAGCCAGATATCCGCTATATCAATGCACTGTTATACGCATACGTAGCAGTTGCATATGTGTATGAATGTCACATGTCGAATTTAACGCGTGTGCAAACAATATGAAATCTTCACATCTCATCACGAAAACATGCCTATATAATTTTGACCCCCTTAAACCCCACTTTTATATAGTAAAACTGGGGTTTACAAGGGTATACATTATTTTTCTTATTTCTGCTCAAAACATAGATTGTGGGTACTCGTTAGAACCGCCTCGTCGAGGCGGTTCTAACGAGTATCCACAATCTATGTTTTTTAGCAGAAATATGAAAAATATCAGAATTTTTTATCTGAAAATTTTCATTTTTTGGTGGTAAAATTTTCAGAGTATTTGAATAGGTATGTTTTCGTAATGTCTTATAAAATTGCAAAGAAAACTCGATACAGGTGGATTGCGTGTACTGTGTGGACCGGACATGGCTACCGATCAGGATCTACTCTGTTTGTCACTCTTTTGTCTCTTATCACTCTAAATGGTGTAAAGCCTGTTCAAATGTTGTAATAGCAACCCACCTGGCACATGACGTTTTTACGTCGGCTCAACGACGATGCAACATGACGTTGCATCGACGTTGAGGCGACGTTGTATAAACGTCATGTGCTCGCTGTGAATATTAACTGCTCTCATGTTACTAATGCTGTTTTTTGTTGTTTTTGTTTTTTTTGTTTGTTTTTTTTCTGTTGTTTTTTTTTTTTTTTGTTTTTTTTATTTATTTATTTTTTTATTTATTTTTTTATTTATTTTTTTATTTGCTCGCTGTGAATATTACTGCTCTCATGTTACTAATGCTGTTTTTTGTTGTTTTTGTTTTTTTGTTGTTTTTTTTTTTCTGTTTTTTTTTTTTTTTTTAATTTATTTATTTATTATTAATTTTATTATTGTTATTATTATTATTATTATTATTATTATTATTATTATTATTATTATTATTATTATTTTCATGACAAGGCTCATGATGAGCGGATGTAGACTAATAACAGATTTCGATTGTCAGAACAACAGATAATGTTGGTTAAAGTTTATCAGTAACAACATTTACTCCAAACACGAGCACAGATCCGTAAATGCTTTGGCTGCAATTCGCGTCTTCAAAAATGATTTTTGCAACTAGTATTTTCAGCTATTGGCTATAAGCATCAAAGGCGTTTTCTGCGTGGGAATCCATGCATATTAAGTGGTTACAATATATTTGCATACAAACTTAATATACATGTATACCGGTATCTAACACTGTGTTATATACAGATAACAAATATGAACAATTAGAAGTTTTTAAAGTAATACACGTTACATATTACACTGAACTTAAAATTTTGTTCTATATATAATTAGATGCCAAAACATTAGTTTTGTAAGTTGGGCCGTGTGTCAAATAAAAACATGAATACTTAAAAAAAAAAAAAAAAAAAAAAAATCGGTCACAGTAATCTTTCCCGAAATAGTGACCTCTACTTCATGTAATGATCAGGTGTTACATGTGTGTATGTTTCGTACATATCATACGAACGCTTCACATTAAATTGTTCACATGTTACATGCGCGTACAGTTGTACGGAAATGTAACACATTAACGTTGCCATGTGGTACATATCCATACAATTGTACGCATACGTAACAAGCGTACAACCGTACGCATACAGGGTTCGAAATTAACAGTAGCAGGTAGCAAATTTGCTGCCTGAAAATTCAGTTTGCTACCTGGTCAAGCTGTTGGTAGCAAAAAGTTGCCACCTGGTAAAGTGCTCCGAACACTATCAACTTTAAGTGTTGTGAATGTCTTCAGTGCAAATTAGACAACACCTCATGTGACTCGTCTGCCAAGCAGACAAATCCCATGCAATGTCAAGCCTCATTTTTGCTGAAATAAGAAAAATACTTTGAAAATGCTATCTGCTAAATATGCTTAGCGCTTGAAGGTTTAACCCATGACATGGGAGCAACATGTTTTGCTGCCATGTAGATGCATTTTGCAACCTAATTTCAGGCCAGGTAGCAACTACTTGCTGCTTGCGAAAAAAAAAGTAAATTTCTAACATTGGCATACGTGACACATTTGTTACGTATTCGTATATGTGACATATGCGCACTGGCAATGTACATACCCAGTTTGGTGAACATATATTGATACAGTCGACTTTCGTTATCTCGAAATCCAAAGGACTGTCTGAAACACTTCGAGATATCCGTACTTCGACATATCAGATTTGCGGAACTGAGGAAAATAATTAATCCAACAACCACCTTTAACAGAATGAATCTTAAATTTGACTCCCAAGTTAGAGATTTATTGAAAATATTGCGGGAAAGAGGAGAAATTGCTCCTAAGGAGCAATTTCTCCTCTTTTCCACAATATTTTGTTGCCTGTTGGTAGATCTCTGTGTTAAAATAGGGACCAGATTTTTACCTCGAGATAAGCGGTTATTCGAGATATGCGAGTTGGAGATACCGAGAGTCGACTGTATTTACTCGTTATTGTCCGGACATGAAAATACGGACGGACGGGCGGCCGGACGACAGACGGACGTCCAACTTGAAACCATAATATCCCGCCACTGTCTTGTGAAAGGGGTATAAAAAATATGAATGAAGTTACCGAGGAAAGGCCACTCTCATAAACCACAGGCTCATCGAGGTACCGACAGAAGAAATGATGAACAAACAATGCCAAGATGCAACATCACAAACAACCGATATACAAACGAAGAACTGCAACAGAGGAACCGCCTTGGAACGGTCAGCAGAAATAATTACTGGTGGCGTGGACTCTTCTGTCTATGAAATTGAATGTGTTCGTTAAAATCTTAAGGGATGTCGCGAAGACAAAAATCGAAAACAAAATGGCAAACAGAGAAGTGACAAAATAGAAAAAGGCAAACAGTGTCTCCAGCTGAGACGGCCCACACGGATCGTCTCATCTAGATCTACACTGTTTACAACACCTTTTTGTTCTGGTCTGTGGAGAGTTGAAAGAGATGAGCATGGAAGCAAAATCATCAAGGGTAATTGGGTTACCAACCCATGCATAACCTTTATTTATATATTTTTTTTTTTTTTTTTTTGTTCAATTGTTCCGAAAAAGATCCACCTATTTAAAGCATCAGACTCAGCACATTACGAAAACAAGCCTATTCAAACATACTGAAAATTTTTACCACCAAAAAGAATGAAAATTTTCAGATAAAAATTCTGATATTTTTCATTATTCTGCTCAAAACATAGATTGTGGGTACTCGTTAGAACCGCCGCGCCGAGGCGGTTCTAACGAGTACCCACAATCTATTTTTTTTTAACAAAATAAGAAAAATAATGTATACCCCAGTAAACCCCAGTTTTACTATATAAAAGTGGGGTTTAAGGGGGTCACAATTATATAGGCGTGTTTTCGTGATGAGATTCTCCATAGCCCCAGTAGACTGCTTCCAGTCTCCAATGACTAAAAAACTATACTAGTGAGCAGTCTTAATAGTCGTGATTTTATTTCGGTTTTATTTTAGTGGATTATCAAACAGGATTAAAAGAATAAATAGTTAGTCACTGGAGACTGGGGCCAGTCTACAGCTTCAGATCAGAGGGGGCATTCGCATAATATCTGAGCCACCTCAAGAAAAAAAACTGCGTGTGCCCCCAGCGAAGACTCAGATTACCCTGGGCATCTGCACAGTCTGATCAGAGTCTTCGCTGTGCACTCAATGGGTAGCTAACAGCGACAGCGAAGACTCTGATCAGACTGGACTGATGCCTAGTCTGACCTGAGTCTTCGCTGTGCGCCCAATGGGTAGCTAAGTACCCAAGCTTTCTTCATGTGGACAGCGAAGACTTTTATCAGACTGGGCGTGTGCCTAGTCTGATCGGATTCTTCGCTGGGCACACATGCCATTTTGTAGGTTTTGTCGTGCGCTGGTTCAGTTTTTATTTTATCTCACCATGTGGGTACACATAAGAGGCGCCACGGTGAGGCGCTTCTAATGAGTGCCCACAATATACGTTTTTGTAGAGAAATAAGAAAAGTGTGAGTACTTTTTGGCTGAAAACCCAGTTAGCATTCTTTATAGCGGGCCGTTACCGGACCGCTATAGACATCACGAAAACATACCTATATAATTTTGACCCCCGTAAACCCCACTTTTATATGGTAAAACTGGGGTTTATAGGGGTATACATTATTTTTCTTATTTCTGCCTAAAAACATAGATTGTGGGTACTCGTTAGAACCGCCTCGCCGAGGCGGTTCTAACGAGTACCCACAATCTATGTTTTGTGCAGAAATATGAAAAATATCAGAATTTTTTTATCTGAAAATTTTCATTTTTTGATAGTAAAATTTTCAGTATAGTTGAATAGGCATGTTTTCGTAATGTATAAAGACTGCTTGGAAGGTTCATTATCTGGAAATATGCCCTCGTTTGCAACAGCCACTTTATTACATACAATATTTGCCCAAAGTATAGTCGGATACAATGTAGAAATGTCTGGGTGTTCTTTTGCGTCTGAGCAGTCTTTACACTGTTTGCTATATACCAAGAAGATTTCAGACACATAATGATTTTAGACACCCAGCGAATTTAGACACCAAGCTGATTTTAGACACACAGATGATTTTAGACACATAACAAATTTTAAACACCAAGCAGATTTTAGACACACAGCAGATTTTAGACACAAAGCAGATTTTAAAACCACAGCGGTTTTAGACACCCAACAAATGTTAGATACAGAGCAGATTTTAGACACCCAGCAGATATTAGACACACAACGTTTTAGACACCCAGCAGATTTTAGACATACAGCAGATTTTTGACACCCGGCATATTTTAGACATACAGCGGATTCGACACACACCCAGCAGATTTTAGACACACAGCAGATTTTAGGCACACGGCAGATTTTAGACACCCAGCATATTTTAGACATACAGCGGATTCGACACACAGCAGATTTTAGACACACATCAGATTTTAGACACCCAGCAGATTTTAGACGCACAGCAGATTTTAGACGCACAGCAGATTTTAGACACATAAGCAGGTAGTACACAAGACTTGTTCAAAGTATGGTAGGAAGTTTAGGCGTCCGAATATTTAGTTAACCCTTAAAACGCCAATCACAACTATTGTCGTCTGCTTTGTCATCTGCTTGTGATTTTAAAAGTCATTTTTGCAAACAGTGTGGACCCAGATCAGACTGCTCCATGCTGTTTGCCGGTATGCAAAAATAGGTTTGAAAAGTCTGCAAGAATATTCAGCAGACGACATAAACAGACGACATTTTCAGATGCAGTTTTTATTGGCGTTTTAAGGGTTAAATATGGTATGTCTTTAGATTAGACCAGATTTTGGTGACAATTAAGATGTATATGGATACAAATTACATTACGAAAACACGCCTATTCAAATACATTGAAAATTTCACCTCCAAAAACTGAGAATTTTCAGATAAAAAAAATCTGATAATTTTCATATTTCTGCTCAAAACATAGATTGTGGGTACTCGTTAGTACCGCCTCGCCGAGGCGGTTCTAACGAGTACCCACAATCTATGTTTTTGAGCAGAAATAAGAAAAATAATGTATACCCCTGTAAACCCCAGTTTTACTATATAAAAGTGGGGTTTAAGGGGGTCAATATTATATAGGCATGTTTTCGTGATGAAACCGTCCCGTTGATGCAATCCTATTCAGGGCCTCAATACCTGTCGCAAAATAATACTTATTCTCTTTTACATACCAGCTCGATCAAGCAGAGCTTAACTTTGATGCATTTAAATCTTTTTTGGGGGAATAATAAGAAAAAGTCAAATGTCGTCTGCCGGTTTTCTTCCCAGCATGGCGTCAGAGAGCGTTAAATGAAAATAGATGTCTAAGAAGACAAATGACGATGATACATGAGTACATGTAGTTATTCAAATAGATGATAATATATGAAAATGATAGCCAGCAAGAACATCGCTTTATTATTAACATTGCGTTGTTGTTTACAACAGAACATTCTACGAGCAGACACCCGAGCCACATGGTGACAGCACCGAACGTGCTGGCCTTGTTGTATGTACTTTTAACCAATACATACCTACTTCCCAAAACATGGGACATTTGCAAACATTTTAGACCCAGATCAGCCGCATTACGTGGCGTCTGATCAGGGCCTACACTGCTTGCTTAAATTACAGGACTTTTTTGCATTAGAAAAAAATAAGATAATATAAACCAGACGACTTTAAAAATAGGAGCTTTCCAGGAATCGAGTAACTTAGTCCACTCGGCATTACGAAAACACGCCTATTCAAATATATTGAGAATTTTACCACCAAAAAAGGATAACTTTCAGATGAAAAACTCTGGTAGTTTTCATATTTCTGCTTAAAACATAGATTGTGGGTACTCGTTAGAACCGCCTCGGTGAGGCGGTTCTAACGGGTACCACAATCTATGTTTTTGAGCAGAAATAAGGAAAATTATGTATACCCCTGTAAACCCCATTTTTACCATATAAAAGAGGGGTTTAAGGGGGTCAACATTACATAGGTATGTTTACATAATGGGCATAAATGGATCCAGGATTTATGGATCACACATGCATTAATGTACAAGCACGAAGTCACAAAAGTGGCCTCTCTTGTAAATCGCCTTAATTCTTTCACTGCCACAGGTGATAATAATAGGCTTTTGCAAACAGCAAAGATCCAGATGAGACGACTCATTGAGCCGTCTCATCTGGATCTACGCTGTCTGACATTCAGTCTTTCAACTTTACATATAAACGTCTTTCCAAACGATAGTTTTTAAAAAAAAAAAAAAAAAAAAAAAGCAGACGACAAATGTCGTCTGAAATTTGGCACCGAAAGAGTTAAGGGTATACATGGTATTGACAAGGGAATCCTTTCTTTTTACAGTCGATCCCTTTTCAGAAGGGGCTTGGTATGCAGAAAGGCAAACAGGAAGCAACAAAAGTTTTCTCCCTTGTATAAAAACAAGAGTTATCTGCCAGGTAATGATCATCACATATTAAATTTCATATAGGGTCTACCCACAATATCATTGCACAAGAAACGGATGACAGGGATCGTGTCATTGCATGATAAAACGCACAAATTACGAAAACACGCCTATTTAAATATATAGAAAATT
Source organism: Anodontia alba (assembly GCA_964016985.1). NCBI lineage: Eukaryota > Metazoa > Mollusca > Bivalvia > Lucinida > Lucinidae > Anodontia > Anodontia alba. The sequence goes on from OZ024834.1 coordinate 40,827,720, forward strand.
TCACCTCCAAAAACCGAAATTTTTCAGATAAAAAAAAAACAAACATATTTCTGTTCAAATCATAGATTGTGGGTACTCGTTAGAACCGCCTCGGCGAGGCGGTTCTAACGAGTACCCACAATCTATGTTTTTGAGCAGAAATCAGAAAAATAATGTATACCCCTGTAAACCCCAGTTTTACTATATAAAAGTGGGGTTTAATGGGGTCAAAATTATATAGGCATGTTTTCGTGATGACAAGAATTAACTGCATTCTCGAAGTCGTCGCATAGAAATATTTAGGGTAAATATGGCAACATTGCTGTTGTTGTTGTTGTTGTTGTTGTTGTACATGAAGTAAGAATTACAGAATTTATCGAATTCTCTTAGGCAAAGTTTGAAAGGACATTTTTGTACGCAAAAAAGTAATTTATATCTTCTTCAAAGCTTCGTAACTCGGGCAAAAAGGTATACAGGAAAAATATGACACTTGTAAAGAAAATATCTTACATGAAATATTAGTTTGCGTTCAGTGTCGTTTCAGCTGGAATCGTTGGAAGGCAAGTACGTAGACTGGCATAAGTCCAAGAGACAAGAGGATGAGAAACACTCTACTATGTCCACCAAAATATCTGTATGATACCAGTATGATAAAACCCAAATCTTTTGGTCCATTCAGTTTTAGTTAGATAGAAAAAGTAAATATAAAGAGATTCTGTGAAAGGAAAGAAAATATCGCCTATCTAGAGCGCGCGATCTTGAGAAAAATACTAGCTGAATGGACTGTCACCAGTCTGGCTTGCTATGAAAACCGTTCATCTTCGGCTATCTCCGTCGCTATGATGTAGACAGTTAGTTAGGCTTTTCATTCTGTTATCACTTTGCAAGCATGACACCAGACATTCAAATGGATCACCTGTGGCAAAAATGTGGCACCTGACAGCCTGTAAAATTTCAGTTAGTCTCTGGTTAGTAGTATTGGGACCCAATATTACTCTCGTTCTTGAAATGAGATGCTTTTTTATCGGATCTCTGAATTAATGTTGGCAATTCAGAGATACGATACAAAATCATTTCAGTTTTGATCCAGTTCAAAAACGAGAGACTAAATGAAATTTTTCAGGCTGTCAGATGCCACATTTTATGAACGTATTAATACCATATATCAATTTATTAAACCTTTCTTTGATAAAACATCACGAAAACATGCCTATATAATACTGACCCCATTAAACCCCACTTTTATATAGTAAAACTGGTGTTTACAGGGGTATACATTATCTTTCTTATTTCTGCTCCAAATCATAAATTGTGGGTACTCGTTAGAACCGCCTCACCAAGGCTGTTCTAATGAGTACCCACAATCTACGTTTTGAGCAGAAATATGAAAAATATCTGTTTTTTATCTGAAAATTTTCAGTTTTTGGAGGTGAAATTATCTTTATATTTGAATAGGCATGTTTTGGTAATAAATGTCTATTTTTGAGAAACAGGGAGTCTTTAAATATCAGGACAAATATGGTAAGGGGTTAGGATGTCCGAATAATTTATAAATTTATGGTAGATTTGTCTGCGTTTTGGGTCGTATCCGTTAAAAATCCTTCTCGATTTAAAGAATAGGTAACAGTGAATTAGCGTTACAACAAATATTTATTTTGAGACCAAATCCGGTAGCCTGTTTTCATAAAATTATTTGCAATACGGATAGGACTATCATTATTTTGACTGACATCTCGCGTCCTGCAGCGGTTCCAGGAAGTAAAAATAAGGGATTCAAAATCCAGAAAGGGGCATTAGCGGTTGTATGAACAGTGAATGTCAATATCAAACCAACCTGCGCATTAGCGCAGCCTGAGCAGAGCAACTGCTTTTCACCATTGTCTTATCCATGATCTATTTTTTCTCCAGGCGAACAGCGAAGTTCCTGGTCAGCCTGCGCATATTCGCAGGCTGACCTGGTACTTCGATGTTCGCGCATGCGATTAAGGCCATTTTCGCGCGACGTGTCCAGTGACTGCCTTCCCTCCACCAATCAGTGTCCAGTGGCTGCCTTCTCTCAGCCAATCAGAAAGAGGTATTAAAAGATGACACCTTATTAACAATTGAATTAAGAAGCACTATGCATGCTTCATATTACTCTCCAGTTCTATCCGTTTTTTCAGCTGATGTCCTCTAATTTCTCACTGGTCCTTTAGAAATCATTTGCGGTCTGATTACTGGAGGGGCGTTTATAGTTAATAAGTTGAAAGAACATTTTATGAGTTGAACAAACATTATTAATATCATAACACTAGTGTTTGTTATTCCCACGTGTCGGATTAAATCCGGGCTTCGCTGTGGCAATGGATACCGTACTTACACTACCGTATATACCCTTAGTATTGGGACACCTTATCTACTTACCATACTTGTCCTAAAAATTGAAAAAGTCCATTCTGCTACCTCTTGCTGTGTTTAAGATATTGTTGTATTTATGGCAAACGGTACATTACGAAAACACGCCTATTCAAATATAAAGAAAATTTCACCTCCAAAAACTGAAAATGTTCATATGAAAAACTCTGATATTTTTCATATTTCTGCTCATAACATAGATTGTGGGTACTCGTTAGAACCGCCTCGGCGGTAAAACACACACTCACTCACTTTCTAACTCACTCACTCACTCAGACACTCACTCATTCATGAACGCAGATAACAGTAAAAACATGACACAGACCTGTGATCAAAAAGCGAAAAGCGAAAAACGAAAAGCGAAAAGCGAAACACGAAAAGCGAAAAGCGAAAAACAAAAAGGATCTAGACTTTGACCAAATGAACGTCTGCTCATTGCATGAGCTGTTTGATTGACGTAAAACACTCGCTTTCTCTCACTCGCTCACTCACACACTCACTCCCTCATGTACATGTACTCAGATACTTAACAGTAAGAACATGAAGCACACCTATTATCGAAAAGCGAAAAGCGAAAAACGAAACGCGAAAAACAAAAGTGATATTGACTTTGACCAAATGAACGTCTGCATATGTCATGAGCTGTTTGATTGAAGCGAAAAGCGAAAAGCAAATTAACTTCTGAAAGACGAAAAGCGAAAAGCGAAAAGCAAACTAACTTCTGAAAGACGAAAAGCGAAAAGCAAACTAACTTCTGAAAGACGAAAAGCGAAAAGCAAACTAACTTCTGAATAACGAAAAGCGAAAAGCAAACTAACTTCTCCTTGCTATAATACTGACAGAAGTGATCGAAAGTTCACCAAAATTTAATCAGGTCATCTACACATTGTTCCAAACTGCTTGCAAAATTTCATGAGCCTAACTCGAGTGGTTTCTAAGACATTTTGCTACAAGATTTCCATTTGCTAATATGCGTAAATCTGAAAAGGGGCCCTACTCCACCATAAAGAATCTGACAGAACAGAAAAAAATACGCGTCAGATTATGAAAACACGCCTATTTGAATATATACAAAAATTTCACCTCCAAAAACTGAAAATTTTCAGAAAAAAAAACTCTGATATTTTTCATATTTCTGCTCAAAACATAGATTGTGGGTACTCGTTAGAACCGCCTCGGCGAGGTGGTTCTAACGAGTACCCACAATCTATGTTTTTGATAAAAAATAGTGTATACCCCTGTAAACCCCAGTTTTACTATATAAAAGTGGGGTTTAAGGGGATCAATATTATATAGGCATGTTTTCGTGATGAGCTAATTTTTCATAAGCAATGTATATATGAGTAATACAGACTTATATGAAATATTTCAAAATCCTAGCGTACGTGGTTCCAAAGATATGAGAGGTCTCAAACGTACGAACGGAAGAACTGGCAGACCGTACGGACGGACGGACGGTTGAACGGACAGACAAGCCCAAAACAATATGTACTCTCAACTTCTTCGAATTTGGGGGCATAATAAAGAGCCTGTTATGTTAAGCAGTTTGGTGCAAAAATATGAAAATCGGTTGAGACATTAAAAAAGTTACTGCAAATTAGGATAAAACGACTTTAAATTTCTTAAAAAGATAGTAATGAAAAAGCAATAGCAAAACCGCCCTGATTTTACGTGTATAGTCTTACAAATAATTCGAGGAAAAATTAATGACTTCCAGTGATCTTAGTTCTCTTGACTGATTTAGATCAGTTATATATCAGTTATTTATTCTTTTATCTCTCGTTGTAATAGCGCAGCTCAATTGATAGGGTAACGAGGTAAGAGCGCACATCACGAAAACACGCTTATATAATTTTGACCCCCTTAAACACCACTTTTATATAGTAAAACTGGGGTTTACAGGAGTGTACATTATTTTTCTTATTTCTATTCATAAACAAGATTGTGGATACCCGTTAGAACCGCCTCGCCGAGGCGGTTCTAACGAGTACACACAATCTATGTGTTGAGCAGAAATATGAAGAATATCAGAATTTTTTATCAGAAAATTTTCATTTTTTGGTGGTAAACTTTTCAGTATATTTAAATAGGCATGTTGATAAGACACATCAACATGTGGTCAAAAAGATTTGTTGACTATTTTAAGACAAGTGTGGTAAGCAATGAAGATGTCCCAATATTTAGGGCAATTACGGTAACTTACAGTCATCAGCGTTGCAAATACAGCTGACTCTTGATATCTCAAACACTGATAACTCAAAATAGTCCATATGAATAAAGGACAGTGTTAGTTTAGTTTGCTATATATTCTTTACATTTGAACTCCTTTTATTTCAAACTACTTTTATCACAAATCAAACATTCAGGTCACTTGGAGTTTGAGATAACTACAGTCGACTGTCATGCCAAATTGTATCTTGTAATGATAGTTCCTTGCCTACAGCATGGTGGAGTCTCGCCTGGTACGCATGTACTAGGTTCTTAAGGCAGCATGCTGGGTAAAAAAAAAATCAGCAGACATTTTGAAATATTGTTCCTACTTATTCCGGAAAACAGACTTTGACATTTCATTCAAATAGTCCCTTAGGAGACAATTTGCGTGAAATGTCAAAGACTACTATCTGGGAAAATTAAAACTTCGTTTTCTGGTGAATTAGCCCAGATAGAGTTAATTAAAGACTATATATTTAAACAGAACTTTTACCACTTTTAATGATTTTCATGCAGCGTGCCAAGAAATTAGCGACTGTGTTGACCTTGGGTTCAAGCACGGCCTCAGCTTTTCTTCGAACGAGTATACCATGACCTTGTTTTCACGTAAACAGAGAATCCGATAGGCTGAAAGGTAACCAATGGAAGACATCCGTCCTAATTCACTTAGGTACATTGGCAGTAATAGATGCTGCTACATAGATAGACATCTAACCCGTAAACTGGTAACCTGCTGAATATAAATATCGGTGGTCGACATTTTTAACTTTTCTTCTTCTTCTTCGTTATTTTTTACTTGAAAAGACCCCCCGACATTTCACTCAAAATTGTTACAACTTGACTGGCATGTCAAGTCCTCTTTTCCAGGAGCATCTATCCTCTGCTAATAGTGCCAACCACATGCTAATGATTTAATCATCAATCAAGGTCAAATATACTATTTGTTCTCCTTCCAGGAATACGGTAAATGACCTAAAATTTCGAACACTTTTTTTTTTTTTTTTACATTTTTGGACTGAATTTTGTTTTTTTATGATGTCTTTTCTTAAAATACATAGTGGAATGGCAAACAGTGTAGATCCTGAACAGACTGCACAGTCTGATCTGGGTCTGCACTGTTTGCAAATGCCACTTTATCAGAAACTTTTGATATACGATTTTTTTTTTTTTCGGAAATTTATCGTAACACGTTTTCAGGTCCATCACGAAAACATGCCTATATAATTTTGATCCTCTTAAACCCCACTTTATATAGTAAAACGGGGGTTTACAGGGGAATACATTATTTTTCTTATTTCTGTTCAATACATAGATTGTGGGTACTCATTAGACCCGACTCGCCGAGGCGGTTCTAATGAGTACCCACAATCTATCTTTTCAGCAGAAATATGAAGATTATCAGAATTTTTATCTGAAAATTTTCTGGTTTTTTTTTGTTTTTTTTTTTGAGGTAAAACTTTCAGTATATTTGAATATGCATGTTTTCGCAATGAAATTGGATGCCGTATTTATCCAACATAATCGGACACTCTTTCTCCTTACGTGTACTGAAGTCGAAGAAGTCCGAATGACTTCTTGTGCTTGTGTCTCAGTGGCAAACAGCGCATACTCTGATCAGACGCCGCGTCTGGTCTGGGTCTACGCTGTTGGTCAGGCCTGTTAGTCCCAAATCTTAGAGTAAATAGGTCACAGACGGGTATTTACTGTCACAATAACGCAGTCATCTATTATATATGATCATGTACAATAATACGATACGATGAATACACGCATCCATTGAACGATCCTATGAACGATCACATGCAAACCTCATGGTGTTCGCTGCAAGACGTCCGGGTCACACACACACACACAAAAAACGGCTGATCGAAAAAAAAAAAAAAAAAAAAAAAAAAAAAACAGCAACAAAATTGTTTCCTTGAAATGCCAATTATGTTAAGCTGACCGAAAAAAGTACAATGGAACACTATCCTTGAAACGACCGTTTTGTTAAGATTTTAATGAATTTGGAAAACCTGATCGTATCTTTATTGATATGTCCGTTTAGTAAAGATTTTAATGAATTTTGATTTAATTTAACAGGTACCGACCGGACGACAGGACACCTATCGCCCAATGCTGAAACAGCTTCTAATGAGTACCCGTAACAAATATTTTCATGGAGAAATAAGAAAAAGAAAACTTTCTGTCGGAGTCATTGGGGCATTTAACCCTTAAAGTCTCGTCATAACTGCAGTAGACAACATTTCTATTTTTTTAGTTTACTTTATCTTATTTATTTCTTCTTATTATTATTATAATTATTATCATTATTATTATTATTATTATTATTATTATTATTATTATTATCTAAAAACAATAGACTGTCATCTGCTACAGATTTTTAGCGCTTTAAGTGCTAACATAAACAATGGTCAAGCAAAATTTGGCCGAACAAAAACATTCATTTAGCATATGAATCTACAAGCCAGAGGGCCAAGATGGCCAGGTATCGATCACCTGATTACCAGACAAGGCCTTTCGGTTCAAGAGAAGAAGTTCAATACAGATTTTCAAGATGGCGGCCGTTGGAGCCATGTTGGATTTCAAATCGGAACGTTTTTATCTATTATTTTTATCTATGTCACTTCGATACTTCCAATGAAGTTTCCAGTCAATTAGCCTTTAGGTTAAGGAGAAGAAAATCAAAATACAGTCGACTCTCTTTATCTCGAATTCCAAGGGACCCTCTGAAACACTTCGAGATATCCGTGCTTCGACATATCAGAGTTTCAGAATTGAGGAAAAAATAATTCGAACAACCACATTTAACAAATTTGTATGTAGTTGGACTCTTGACGTTAGAGATATATCGAAAATATTGTGGAAAAGAGGAGAAATTGCTCCTTAGGAGCAATTTCTCCTCTTTTCCACAATATTTTATACTTGTTAGATTTTCATGTTTAGGAAGGGACAAGATTTTCACTTCGAGATAAGCCGTTATTCGAGATAAGACAGTTCGAGATAACGAGAGTCAACTGTAGATTTTCAATATGGCTGCAGGCCTTGGCGGTCATCTTGGATTTCCGATTGGAATTATTTTAGCAAGTTTTTATCTATGCGCACGTGGTCCCGATACGTCCTGTTAAGTTTCGTATCAAATGGCCTTTGGGTTGAGGAGAAGAATTTCGAAATAGATTTTGATTTCAGAATTCAGAACGATTTATCTATTTTTGATCCACAAGTCACCCTGATGCTTCCTGCCAAGTTTCCAGTCAATAAATATTTCGGTTCAGGAGAAAAAATTCAAAATAGATTTATTTTTAATATGGAGGCTATGGTGACCATCTTGGATTTTCGATCGGAACGATTTTAGTTATTTTTTATCTACAAGTCAACTCGATACTTCCTATCAAGTTTTCAGTCGGCCTTTCCGTTCAGGAAAAGTTCAAAATATATTTTTAAGCTGGCGACTGTGGCGACCTTTTGGATTTCCGATCGGAACGATTTGAGCTCTTTTTTTTACCTGCAAGTCACCCTGATACTTCCTACCAAGTTTCGATTCCAGTCACCTGACATTTCGGTTCAGGAAAAGAAGTTTCAAATAGATTTTTAAGATGGCTGCCATGACGGCCATCTAGGATTCCCCATCGGAACGGGTTTAACTACTTTCGATCTGCAAAGTCACCCTGATACTTCCTACCAAGTTTCCAGTCAGCTGACCTTTCGGTTCAGAAGAAGCTCAAAGTGGATTTTCAAGATGGGCCATCTTGGGTTTCTGATCGGATTGTTGATCTAAAAGTCGCCTCGATACTTTCTACCGAGTTTCGAGTCAACTGGTCTTTCGGTTCAGGAGGAGAAGCTCAAAACAGATGTTTGTACTTTTAGCTCTGGCGGCCATCTTGTTTATCGGAGCGGAAACATTTTAGATACTTTTGGTAAAAAGTCATCTAGGCAACATACCTAGGAAGTTTGATTAAAACTGGCCCAGGAATGTATGAGGAGTAGTCATTAAAGCAAATTGTCGCCACACGACGCAAGACGGACGACGGAAATCGCCCGATCGCAATAGCTCACCTTGAGCACTTCGTACTCAGGTGAGCTACAACGACAAACCGCGTTCATTTAACAACAACAAAAAAATCATCACGAAAACATGCCTATATAATTTTGACCCCCTTAAACCCCACTTTTATATAGTAAAACTGGGGTTAACGGGGGTATACATTATTTTTCTTATTTCTGCTAAAACCATAGATTGTGGGTACTCGTTAGAACCGCCTCAGCGAGGCGGTTCTAACCAGTACCCACAATTTATGTTTTTAGCAGAAATAACGAAAATAATTTACACCCCTGCAAACCCCAGTTTTACTATATAAAAGTGGGGTTTAAGGGGGTCAAAATTATATAGGCATGTTTTCGTGATGATTCACTTCCATCACTAAAACACACATATATAGTTTTGACCCCCTTAAACCCCACTTTTATATGGTAAAACTGGGGTTTACATGGGTATACAGTATTTTTCTTATTTCTGCTCAAAAACATAGAATGTGGGTGATCGTTAGAACCGCCTCGTCGAGGCGGTTCTAACGAGTACCCACAATCTATGTTTTGAGCTGAAATATGAAAACATGTCAGAATTCTATCTGAACACTTTTAGTTTTTGTTGGTGAAATTTTCAATAAATATGGAAAAGGCGTGTTTTCTCAATGTCCAGCTTTTATTTCAAATTACCATATTTACTCTAAATAGTAGGACACCATAACTTCTTGCCATACTTGTCCTGTTCATCACGAAAACATGCCTATATAATTTTGACCCCCTTAAACCCCATTTTTATAGAGTAAAACTGGGGTTTACAGGGGTATAGATTATCTTCTGATTCTGCTCCAAAACATAGATTGTGGGTACTCGTTAGAACCGCCTCGCCGAGGCGGTTCTAACGAGTACCCACAATCTATGTTTTGATGAGGAATATAAAATGAAATCAGGATTTTTTATCTGAAATTTTTCCTTTTTTGGTTCTAAAATTGTCAATATATTTGAATAGGTGTGTTTTCGAACTGTATTTGTAAAAGTGTGTTCCGCTACCTGTTGATGTGTTTAAAAAATGCGGCGTCTGATCTGGATCTACTTTGTTTGCTCCAGCCTGTCTGTCCGATCTACTTTGTTTGCTCCAGCCTGTCTGTCCCAATACTTAGGTTTATTACGGTAATAGTTAGCCTTAGACGGGCAAAATACATCGCAGGAAAGAAGAAATATTTCAGAATGTTTTGGCACTTTTGTTGCCCTTGAACACACATGTGACCCCACCCCCCCCCCCCCCCCCCCCACCCCCCACTTTGTTGAAAAATACATTTTTTTTTTTTCATTATAGCACACTGAAACATCATTGGCTAATTTAAATTTGGTCTACTATATTTTTATGTAAACCGGACATAAATTCAAAAAGAACAATCTTTTGTTGTCAAATTACTTTTTTATGAAATATAGTCCCTAGTTTCCGTATTCCAGCCCTTACTTTTCAGTTGGTACCCTGCTCCATATAAACGGACCATTTTGAGTTGCATAAGTATCAGCTGTACCCAAAAGGAGCCACCGAAGACGTTGCGTATTTGCTAGAACAGTCACGTCTACCACGTTTCGAGCCACAACGATAGATGGCTACTAATGTTAAAGGGACTGGATCCAATGGATAGAAATTACGCCATTATTTACAAGGGAGATAACTTTTGTGACTTCCTCTTTGCTTTTCTGCACACCAAGTCCCTTCTGAAAATGGGTCTACTCTAAAATGAAAGAGGGAGTAAATTCTTTCCTTTTTAAAGTAGACCTCTTTTTAGAGGAAGCAAAAACAATTTTGAGACAATTATCACCTTGAAAATTCTCAATTTAATTATTTTGACCACCATTTGCTCCCAACTAAATTTGTTCACAACTCAATTTTGAACCAAGTCCATCTGTCTGTATCTCCGTATATTTAAAAGTGTCTGCTATATTGTTTGCCAAAATGTGTTAACCCTTGTCCTGCTGAACCCGGATATATCCTGCCTTTTGCAAACAGTGTAGATCCAGATCAGTTGGCTTCTGAAGAAGCCAACTGATCTGGATCTGCACTGTTTGCGATAAGGTATGTAAATTTGTATTAACAACCTGGATCAAGAAATCTGATTGGCTGAAAATTAGAAGTGGGCGTGGCATCCTAATTTATTCAGCATGACAAGGGTTAACCCTGATCAAAACGCTCCTTCATAACGACCAATGGAGGCGCAGCTCCTATTCACGGAGCGCATGAAGATATCGAAAAAAGCGTTACCCAATCCCGAAAAAAAAAAAAAAAGAAAAAAAAAAAAGGATTTTAGAACGTTTGGTTTCAATCTTTAGTTAAGTGAAAAGTAAACAAAAGAAAAGGAGGACACTCTTTCAAGTCGTCAAGTGCAAAGATAATGTGGCCCTGAATGCTTAGTGTGAAGCGATAAAGATGCATTCTTTGCCAGTTGAAGTCGTAGTACGCATTGTGGGAAAATCTACCTTTTTTCCCCTTAGGCTAGTGAACCAAAACACCTCTTCTGGTCAGGACCAGATTACGAAAACACGTCTATTTAAACATATAGAAAATTTCACCTCCAAAAATTGAAAATCTTCAGATAAATAACTGATTTTTTTTTTTTTTTTTTTTTTTTTTTTTTCATATTTCTTCTCAAAACATAGATTGTGGGTACCCGTTAGAACCGCCTCGGCGAGGCGGTTCTAACGAGTACCCACAAACTATGTTTTTGAGCAGAAATAAGAAAAATAATGTGTACCCCTGTAAACCCGTTTTACTATATAAAAGTGGGGTTTAAGGGGGTCAAAATTATATAGGTGTGTTTTCGTAACGACCAGTGTTTTATAGACTCGTCACCATCAGGTTACATGTAACACACATACCATATTTGCGTTAAGTATTAGGACCCCTAAACTCCTTACCATATATGTCCTAAAAGTTGTTCAATAGCTAGTGCAATGAGTATAAAGCTGTTCTTGTATCTAAAATAGCTAGATGAGTCGCAAACAGTGTAGACCCTGATCAGACGCCGCGTTTTGCGGCGTCTGATCTGGGTCTACGCTGTTTGCTCAGGTCTGTCTGTCCGAATGATTTAGATTAAACATATTTTATTATCATTTAAACAATTGGATTTGGCACACGTTATATAGCCCTCTCCCTGCCATATACATGTCAAGGTATAACAGAGTGGAAGAACATTTGATGACAAATACAGAAAATGTAACATTTGGCCTACAGCAATGCTAGCTTCCCTCAGGTTCTTGAGTATGTCAATAGCATAATAATCATTCAAGTAGAATACTAAGGGCAGGTAATGCCAGGTATGCCAAGTTTTAGCAAAAATATTGTTATTTTTAACCCTTCTTATTTATAGATGTCAGTCATGGCATTTTCACAATATTCTACGGAAAATGAGAAGTATTAATTAAGAGATATTTTGCAGTAAAAAAGGACGCTAAAAGTAAAAAGCAACACTAAAAATGCTGATTTATTTTTATCTTTTATCATTTATTAATTTTATTTTACTTTTTTCTTATTTTTTTCTTTTACAAAATTCTGAATAATCTGCCTATTAATTTAACCCCTTTATTGAGTTACAGATAACACGGACTTGTTAACACTTTGCATGCTGGGTAAAAATTTCAGGAGACGACATTTTGAATAGTTTTCTTATTTCTTTTTCCTAGAAAACAGGATCTGACACTTCATGCAAATTGTCTCCTTCGGATTTGCATGAAGCGTCAGTTCCTTTTTTCTAGGAAAAAATAGAGAAAACAATCACCAATTTGTCGTCTGCTGAATCTGCCTATAGCGTGGTAAGCGTTACAGTAATCACATCGCAAACAAACAAACAAAAGAAGAAACACTGTACGAAAAGTCCAGGACCAAGATTTACAATCATTCCTCAGAGTTTCCAAATGCAATCCTTTTTTACTTTTATTTTACGCTACTATAGCTGGTGTTGTGCCGTGTGGCGGCCGTAAAAAGTCTCCCCGAACATCATTAAAGTGCAGGTTATATTTTATTTCCTTTGGGATCATTGAGCTCATCCTGGTTATTTTGAAAATCGAATACCGCTTAAAGGCGGCGCTATGCAGCCTCGCAAACTACAGTGTTGCATATGAAGAGACTCAATCAAACCGAATCTTCGATTTTCTTGATTTTGTGTGTTCTTTGTTTCCAAATCATTACGAAAACAGGCCTATTCAAATCTATTGAAAATTTTACCAATAAAAACTGAAAGTTTTCAGATAAAAAAATTCTGATATTTTCCATATTTCTGCTCAAAACATAGATTGTGGGTACTCGTTAGAACCGCCTCGCCGAGGCGGTTCTAACGAGTACCCACAATCTATGTTTTTGAGAAGCAATAAGAAAAATAATATATACCCCTGTAAACCCCAGTTTTACTTTTATTTTACTCTACTATAGCTGGTGTTGTGCCAATTGGCGGCCGTAAAAAGTCTCCCCGTACATCATCATAGTGCAGATTATATTTCATTTCCATTTGAGATCATTTAGCCCATCCTGGTTATTTTGAAAATCGAATACCGCTTAAGCGGGCGCTAGGGGGCATATGCAGTCTCGCAAACTACAGTGTTGCATATGAAGAGACTCAATCAAACCGAGTCTCCGATTTTCTTGATTTTGTGTGTTTCTAGTTTCCAAAGGCAATCCTTTTTGACTTTTATTAACGTCTATCTTAACATAAGGTCCGAAAATTTAAGATATTTCAATTAAAATGAACAGTTTTATGTACGTTTAGAAGACAATATCCAACTGTACTTAATAATCTCATCCTTGAATGTCAGCTTTCACATGAAAGTGCGAAAATGTACTTTGTAAATCCTGATCCTCAAAGTTAAGGTTGATCTCAACGAGGAACGATGCAAACCTGAGCCCAGAACAAGATAAACCTGTTCAGACACACAGCTGGCACGAGCCGAATTGTACAAAGTAGGTTTTCTCGTGAGACAGCCTATATACGCAATGACCCTCCATGTTTATCGTTGAGCAGCAATATTTGATTAACCTTTACCAATCTCTAGGCGTGTCCAGCAGATGACAAACTCACATTGTTTTTCTTATTTTTCCCATAAAATAGGTTTTGACATTTCATGCAAATTGTCTCCTACAGTGGGGACCATTAGCAAGAAATTTCCAGGCCTATTTTGTGGAAAAAATAAGAAAAAACTTCAAAATGCCATCTATTGGAATTTCTACCCAGCTTACAGAGCGTTAATGTTTCGTATTGATGTCACCCTACGAGGTCGTAGTCTGACCTGTCATATAATATGACGATAGTTTACCAAAGTGCTTACGGGAATGGCGTGCATATGCAGTTTTATTTATTTATTCTGACGCCTTTATATCAATCGGACATTGTTCTCATTCCGAGCAAATTCCTTATTGATTTTCAGATTTCTCCATAGCTTTAAAGGACTATCGCCTTTGAAATTTGGATGGGAGGGGGCCAGTATAAAGATACTTTATTATTTCTACTGATAATACTGATTGATTGATTGATCGACTGATTGGTTGATTGGTTGATTTAACGACTATCGACTTTGAAATAAGGTAGAGGGGGGAGGTTGTTATTTCTACGTATAATATTTATTTATTTGTTTATTTATTTATTTATCAGTTTGTTTATGAAAAAAAATGATCATTTACTGAGAAATATGTGCATAGTCCGTATAAAATCCTGACCAGAATGTGTTTATACTAGATTGCACAACCCTACAAACTCCCTTAGCTCAACCCAGCGGGCACGCAACATTGAAACAACGTCGCACATGTAACATGTGGAGAATTTATGTGAAGCTCTCGCTTGCTAATATGAAATTTTCGAACTTTTAGTTATTGATGCGACGTTACAACAAGTATAAACGTCATGTGCCCGCTGTTAAGGATCTGATAAAGTTGTTCTTATTATAATAGTAGAAAAAAAAAAGGACTTTGTGAGTATGCATATATCACGCATACTTAAAAGTTACATATGTGTTTGAGAGTAACATGTCGAACTTTACACATATGCAAACAATACGAAGTTTTCAAATCATAAACACCGTGTAGCTTGTTACTCAAAAGTACCAGATGAACGTAAATCAGGATAATGTCGGCGACAGGTACCCAGTGTGCACACAACGTTTACACAACGTCGCGTCAACGTCGATGCAACGTCATGACGTTGCATCGACGTTGGTGTGACGTTGTCTCAAAGTTGCATGCCCGCTGAGTCATCGCTTAGTTTGGCGTTATGATGTGGTGTCAGAAATTAAAATTTCCATCTTTACTCAATTTATTTTACTCTGAAGTTCTTGTACACAAATTTTGAAAACGTGTTGTAAACTGTCGTCTTAAAACAGAAATGTGTTGGCTGGTAAGTGGCTGGTACCGCGAAAATATATGTCAGTTTCATAAACCTGTGAATTTATGCTAGCAACGGTCGTGGCAGTTTTCTTTTAATTCAGTAATATGTAAACCCCACCCCCCTCCCCCCCCCCACCCCCTCGCCTCTATTGCTGCTTATGCTGTATCAGTAGTTTTTTACCCGCCCCCCCCCCCCTCCCCTCTATTGCTGCTTATGCTGTATCAGTAGTTTTTCGCAAAAGAGTAAGGCTTTATTTACCCCTCGGGGTGTGGGGAGCCCCTCCCCCCCCCCACACACACACACACATACACCCACCCACCCCGAAATTTAAGCATTTATACCGAATGCACTCTTCTAGCGTAAGCGAGTCAGGTTAGTTTTTTGTTGTTGTTTTTTGTTCTTGTTGTTTTTTTGTTTTTTTTGTTTTTTTTTTTTGTTTTTTATGTTTTATTACCATGTTTTATAGAAACTTCCGTATTTAATGCAAACTGTGTAGATCCTGATCAGATACCGTCTTCTGTGGCGTCTGATCTTGGTCTACACTGTTTGTGGATGTCCCTTTTTTGGGGCGTTGGACATAAATGGGTTTATTAGTAAAATAAACGGGTCTACCATTTTGAATGGTTCGAAATCATCACGAAAACATGCCTATATAATTTTGACCCCCTTAAACCCCACTTTTATATAGTAAAACTGGGGTTTACAGGGGTATACATTATTTTTCTTATTTCTACCCAAAAACATAGATTGTGGGTACTCGTTAGAACCGCCTCGCCAAGGCGGTTCTAACGAGTACCCACAATCTATGTTTTGAGCAGAAATATGAAAAATATCAAAGTTTTTTGTCTGAAAATTTTCAGTTTTTAGGAGGTGAAATTTTCTATATATTTGAATAGGCGTGTGTTCGTAAGACGTTCATAATCCCGTTTAGTTTTATTTATATAATTATTTTTTTTTTATAACGTATCCATGTTTCAGATAAATAATATCTACGGTTAATTTTACTTGGTGTATTATTTCGTGGCATCATTATTACTAGAATACCTAGAAACTGTCTAAAAAGAAGGAAGTAAAAATCAATCATATTTTGAGGATTAAAATATGTTTCCGCACGTACATACATACTACAAAAGGACACTGACCCAAAATTAGCAGAATCAGTATAATAGTACTCTAGACCTCTTACTATATTTGGACAGATAGTCCAAAGTACACAAATGCTCCGCCTTTTTGCTCTTTGCCCATGTGGAACAACTCTAGAACAGAATTAAATGTTTAGGTCTGGAAAAATAGCATACGGAATTTCTACTACCTAGCATAAGGTATCCAAGTTATTACCCTGAAGAGAAACGCAGACGTAATTATCAATGTAAGTTTGAATGTAAGCTTTAGATCTGTAATTCATTTTGACCCCTAGCCCCACCCAAGAACATGGCCCAGCAACAACTCTTATACAGAGTTAAAGCTTTATGGCTGGATAAGCAGCATACCAAAGTTCAGCGACACTCAAGTTATGACCTAAACATCACGAAAATATGCCTATATAATTTTACACCCCCTTAAACCCCACTTTTATATAGTAAAACTGGGGTTTACAGGGGTATACATTATTTTTCTTATTTCTGTCCAAAAACATAGATTGTGGGTACTCATTAGAACCGCCTCGGCGAGGCGGTTCTAACGAGTACGCACAATCTATGCGAGGCGGTTCTAATGAGTACCCACAATCTATGTTTTTAGCAGAAATATGAAAAATATCAAAGTTTTTTGTCTGAAAATTTTCAGTTTTTAGGAGGTGAAATTTTCTATAAATTTGAATAGGCATGTTTTCGTAATAAAGAGAAACGCGAGCGTAAATGTCAATGTAAATTTGAATGTAAACTTAAACATTTACTAGAGACTGGTTACGAACGTGAAATACGCGCGTATGGAAATACGGACGTAACAACATGACGAAACGCATATACCGCATTAATGCCTTCGGCAGGCGAGGGGGAGGGAGAGGGGAGGGGCATAAAAATTAAGCTTATGCACGCACACACACACACACACACACACACACACACACACACACACACACCTGTTTGTCCATGCACTGAGATAAAAACAACAACATTAAATTGCATTATGCTCTATCGGTCTGTTCTGATATATATTATATTCTGTATGTCTCTATATGTGATAATCTGTCTCCGTGACGGATCTGTGTTGCTTGTTGTATTCATCCTCTATGCCTGTCTCTGTGTATGAAAACTTGTCTGCCTATCTATGTGTAATAATAATCATAATAATAATAATAATAATAATAATAATAATAATGAATATTTATAATAATAGTAAATTGCGAAACATTTCAGAATGCTGATTTATTCTGAGATCCGATCTTGTGGAACTGTCTGACTATTGTTATTTAATAATCCAACAAAATTTGCAAAATGCAAATTGTATTATCATATAAATACCTTAGATTACATTTCACTTCATGCAGACAAAATTAATATCGTTTCGCGTAAGAAATGCCTTTACAGTTACGCAGAGAAATATGCTTGTATGTTTTTGCGTGGGTTAATTAGGAGAAAATGTTTGCGAGGCGCCTATCCAAATCATGCGTTTGTTTGAGATCGATCACTGTGGGTAAAACATTACTAGCTTACTGTCGAAATCCGACACGTTTTAGACGCCGATAAAGACCTACAACGGAGCTGCATGAAGCTGGCTAAACATTCGACATTCTTATGTCTAGCCGCTAGACATTCGACTCTCTAGCTGCTAGACATTCGAATGTGTAGCCGCTAGACATTCGACATTTTAATGTGTAGCCGCACAAAATTCAATATTCAAATGTCGAATGTCAAATGCCTAGAAATTCGAATGTTGAATGTCCCAAGTCTAGCCACATGACATTCGACATTTGAATGTCTAGCCGCTAGACATTCGAATGTCTACCGGCTAGACATTCGACATCCGAATGTCTAGCTGCTAGACATTGGACATCCAAATGTCTAACCGCCAGAAATTCGACATTAGAATATCTAGCTGCACGACATTTGACATTGGAATGTCTAGCCGCAAGACATTGGCTACTCGAACGTCTAGCGCCTAGACATTCGAATGTAAGGCCGCTAGCTATTTGACCTTCGATATTAGAATATCTAGCAGCTAGACATTGGACATTCGACATCCGACATTTGACATCTGAATGTCTTGCATCTAGACATACGAATGTTTAGCCGCTAGACATTCAACATCTGAATGTCTAACATTTAGACATACGAATGTTTAGCCGCTAGACATTCGATATTTGAATGTCTAGCCGCCCAAAATTTAACATTTAAATGTCGAATGTCTGGCTGCTAGAAATTCGAATGCCCTAAGTCTAGCCGCTAGGCATTCGGAATTCGACATTTGGTGTCTAACCGCACACCATTCGACATTGGAATACATTCAAATGTCTAGCCAATATCGAATGTCTAGCCGCTAGACAGTCCACATTCAACATTCGAATGTCTACCCGTTAGACATTCGACATTCGACATTCCACTTTGGACATTCGAATGCCTTGTGGCACATTTAGCATTTGAATATCTAGGCACATGACCATCGACATTTGAATGTCGAATGTGTGTCTGGAAATTCGACAGTCAAATGTCCCGAAATCAAAATATGTTTAAGGGTATAAAATTTCTGGAGCGCTCAAGGGTAATTCTACGGACGGACGTTCTAACGAATGGATACTTATGTAGTTATCCAGAGCATTACGAAAACATGCCTATATAATTTTGACCCCATTAAACCCCACTTTTATATAGCAAAAATGGGTTGACAGGGGCATACATTATTTTTCTTATTTCTGCTCAAAAACATAGATTTTGGGTATTCGTTAGAGGCGGTTCTAACGAGTACCTACAATCTATGTTTTGAGCAGAAATAAGAAAATATCAGAATTTCTCATCTGAAAATTTTCTTATTTTGGTGGTAAAATTCTCAATATATTTGATTAGGCGTATTTTCGTAATGGTAAGTCTGATACTTATGAGAGTATTCCGTAGCCCCACAAGTCGATTTTTTGGCCACACAATTCAAACTTTTTATGTATCTACGGAATAAATCCCGTTTAACTACATTGAAAGTGTATAAACAACCCAGCTAGCATTCTACATAAATCTATAGCGGGCCATTATCGGCCCGTCAGGGTAGCTGACGGGCCGAAAACGGCTCGCTATAGATTTATGTAGAATGCTTACTGGGAAATTATCAAATATAGCCACCGTAGTACTCATTTGTGTATACTTGGACGGACACCATACTGATCGCTATATTCCCTGAACTTATCGGTCGGGGGAACACAAAAAAGGCGACTGTAAGATTCGAACCTAAGCCTAATTAATAACGACCTTCCAAAATGTTTAAGCTTTTAGCGCTCAGTATCTTAGACATCTTGGCCAAACGAAGGGTTGGAGGGATTTGGTTGGGGAGGGTGTGGGGGAGGGGGGGAGAGCGAACTCTTTAGTTATTCTGTGCAATAATAAACTAAAACTAATTTGTTATATAGTCTAAAAATAAAAGTTATTTGCAGACTATATAATGTAGCCGAGATTACCGAGGCAATGCCGAGGCCAAAAGGTGACAGCGGTCATCCTTTTACTCTTGAAACCTCAGGAATACGTTGACATTTTTTCACACAGACTGATTCTGACAAGATCTAGCAATGGGCTCGCCAAATGCTAATTTTCACTGACCGAAGCTACGCCGAGTCGAAAATATGAAAACGGCCATAGGTCTGTAACAATATGGAATATTTTAATGAAATATTGTAAACACATTGATACTGGCATAAATAGAGGCACAGGCAAGAATGAGACGGGTCGTGCACCTTAGTGATAATTGATTTCTTACTTTTCTGCACCTAAATTTCTCAATAACCCTTAAAGCACCAAGTTTAAAATATGTGAAGACGACGTTTCGAAACAGTCTTTATTCGACAAAATATGGCTAGATATTTCATGCCATTTGTCGTCTTATGGGGTTTCCGAGTAGCCTATCATGGACGATTCACATCAACTGACAAACCCTAATTTGTCAGTGGGTAGCACATGGGGCAACTTCACGTATCCTGCAACGCTCAGCATGATGGGTAAAATTTTCAACGGACGACATACTCCCAGTCAGCATTCTACGTAAATCTATATCGGGCCGTTATCGGCCCGTCAGGGTAGCTGACGGGCCGATGACGGCCCGATTTAGATTTACGTAGAATGCTAGCTGGGCTGAAATAATTTTCTTATTTTTTTTTCAGAATACAGGTTTTGACGTTTCATGCAAATTTTCTACACTGCTGACAATTTACATGAAATATCAAACTATCAAATCCTGTATTCTGGGGGGAAAATATCATCAATTTGTCGTCTACTGAATTTTTCTACAGAATGGGAACGTTTAAAGTGGTCAGAAACAACAGCGCCAATGCATGGGGAAAAATAATAATATAAAAATAAATAAAGAAATAAAAAAAATAAATTAAATAAAATAAAACAATATGAAAACAGAAGCTTCCACTCCCATTTGTCACAAACGTGTAACGCAAAATAAGGGGAGTTTTTTGTTTGTGTTGAGGTTTTACGGCCCAGTCAACCCAATGGGGTCACGTCGAGCGCGGTCAGTTTACCTAACCACACGTTTACTGGGCAGGTTTAGTCCTCCAAGCGGTTAACCAGTATTGTGCACAACAACTGCCCTTCTTGAATCAGCGGAAGGGAGAAAATGACCGTAGAAAATATTTCATGATCAATCTCCACGAAAGAATGTTGCTGACCTCGGCGGGGGTCGAACCCGCGACCTCCTGGTCTCCAGTCGGACGCGCATCCAACTGCGCCACCGAGGCCGGCTAAATAAGGGGAGTACGTACATTGTAGACATATAGTGTTTTATTTCTCCACGAATACTTCTGTGGGTACACATTAGAAGCGCCTCAATGAGACACACAGAAGTATTCGTGCAGAAATAAGAAAAACAATAGCAACACCGTAATAAAAATAATATTTTTGAATAAAATCCAACCGTATCTATACCCATGTACAAGCACTATGCAAGAAGTGTTAAAAATCAGCACAACAAGGACAATCAGATCGATATATTATGCAAAAAGTTTTGTTGTTTTTTTTCGGGTAGGCCAAGACCAGTCTGCCCTCCCGTGCAATCTGAACTGTGCCTTCGCCGCTGTCCGCTCAAAAATATATCTTCATAAGCCAAAGAACGTAATCGGAAACAGTGCAGACGCGGATGATGATCTGATCGGAGTTTGTGCATTCCACACAAGACTGAAGTCCCACTTTCACTTGAGTCGGTCCATGTCAAAACAGGTGTCTTAGTACAAATGTTGGACTGCTAATTTTTAATCTTTCGATGACATAAATATACAATATAATAGGTCGCGTCAACCGAAAAGATTACGGTCCTAATATCATCATCTTGCGCATGCGCACAGTCTCATCAATCTTTAATTATATATTCTATAGTATTCGGTAAATTTGTAAGTGGATAGCGATGGTCTTTGATCAGACTGCGCGCATGCGCATCTGATCTGGGCCTTCGCTATACGCATGTCATAAGATCGCTTTTCTCCATGTGATACGGAAGAGCCGTCTCAAGCGGGTGTGGATATCTAGATTGTAAATATTTGGCACATTTACTGACGCAGTTCTTTGAATTCTTTAAAGATTAAAAGTAAAAATATTGAACAACAACTTCAGAAGGAAATTAAACTCTTAGGGAATAAAATTCTAAAAATGCGGACTTGCACAGTTTACTATACGTCAATACCAGTTCCGCTGCTGTTCTATACCAAACAGCAAAACAAACAGACTACAGAAACGAGGGCCAATTCGCTCTCCTGAGTGTCATTGTCTCTAGTATATTCTAAAAGACTATGGTTTCTCTTCATAGGACTCTGTATGTTTAAAATTTGTTGAAAATGAATGTTTTCAGATGACAGGCTGGAGGTTTAAGAACTGTGTTATACAGGCCTTGGGAGGAATATGATGGTACAGATAAAAGCATGTTAGCTTGTACAGTATTATAGGCCTGGGGGAATGAGTACACCCAAGGAACAGTCTTGTGAAATTATTGAAAAATCTGTCCAGCAATGTCAGAGGTGAAGTCTTTTAAAGCAAAAGTTGCAATGTATGCATGTTAACTTTTATGGAAAATCAGCCCTTCTTATGGCGTTTGAAGGCCTGATGAACAAATGGATGAATGAATAAACAAACAAACGGAGGGGAATTTGGATACTTTGGATTGATATCTAACATCATACCAAATATTAACTAAATCCATAATTTTGTTAGAAAAATATTAGCTCTTTAAATATTTTAACATAAAAGTTATGACACAAACATTCAAAGTGTGTTTCATAGACCTTAAAGTTATGGGCATGGGTAATGATAATCTATGGCATTTTTCTTATTTCTGCTTCAATACTTAGAATTGGGCCATCCTATATAAGTCTATTTAAAACAAGTGGGCTCCGGGGCGGCGCCATTTTTACCCCAGGGCTATAATCTGAAAAACTTTGGTAGAGGTCCACTCGACGAGGCTACATATCAAATATCAAGGATCTGGGCCTTCCAGTTTTAGACAAGAAGATTTTAAAAGGTTTCCCCTATATAACATTACGAAAATACGCCTATTTAAATATATTGATAATTTCACCACGAAAAAACCTGAAAGTTTTCGGATAAAAATTCTGATATTTTCCATATTTCTGCTCAAAACATAGATTGTGGGTACTCGTTAGAACCGCCTCGGCGAGGCGGTTCTAACGAGTATCCACAATCTATGTTTTTGAGCAGAAATAAGAAAAATAGTGTATACCCCTGAAAACCCCAGTTTTACTATATATAAGTGGGGTTTAAGGGGGTCAAAATTATATAGGCGTGTTTTCATGATGGTTTATGTAAAATATATGGGGCCCTGGGCAGGAGCATTTTTTGGCCCCAAGGGCTATAATTTGAACAATCTTGACAGAGGTCCACTAGACAAAGCTGTGTACCAAATATCTAAGGCCTGGGCCTTCTAGTTCCAGACAAGATGATTTTTAAAGTTTTTTTTCCATATAAGAGTCTATGTAAAACATGTGGCCCATAGGAAGGGGCCAATTTCGACCCCAGGGCTATAATTTGAACAACTTTGGTAATGGTCAAACAAGATAACGGACCTCTGTAGATTTATAAAAAAAAAAAATGCTAGCTGGGTAGTTGATCTGAACAGCTGCTGTTCGCAAATATCCAGATAACACTGCATGTCATTCTTACCGTCATTTGTCGCATTTAGGACACTACGCTAATGTGTAGAAGAGCTGATGCTACGTCGCGTCGTAAGAGAAAGTTAACTTAACCATTACCACTCTCTGGACTAGTTCACCAGATGACAAAATGGCAATATATTTTTCTTATTTTTCCGAGAAAATAGGAATTGATATTTCATGCAAATTGTCTCTGTTGGAGATAATTTGCATGAAATTCAAATCCAGTTTTCTGGGGAAAATAAGATAAAGATTTTAAAGTGTCGCCTGTCGAAATTTTACCCAGAGTGCTAAGTGTGAAAGTGCTAATCATAAATGTTGCAGATGACATTCTGATTTTCATTTCTTTCTTTTTCCTTCCTTTAATTTGGAGGTGGGTGGGGCGGATTTCTTGAAAATAAGTCATGACATTTCATGTGAATCGTCTGCCAAAAGCTGACGATTCACATGAAATGTTAAATCAAATTTCCTCTGAAATACATTGCGTGATAAAAAAAAAATATGCTACAATCTTGCTTAAGCGCTTTATGGGTTAATGCAGACAAACATTTGCGAGGCCCAGCACAACTAGTGCCCTCGTGCCCAGTCTGATCAAGGTTCCCGTTAGCTGCTTCCTATTGCAAAGTGAAAAGAGTAAAAAGCTCAAATGACAGCATCACTTAATGCGCGTTCATTTTCAGTTGTTGGTTTGTGTGTGTGTGTGTGTGTGTGTGTGTGTGTGTGTGTGTGTGTGTGTGTGTGTGTGTGTGTGTGTGTGTAGTTGTTTTTGTGAAAATCCGCCAGTCCGTTAAAGAGATACAGCATGCACAATAAATCGTCATATCAACGCCGCCGCTAACGGGATCCGCACCAAAACATGTTCTCTCCCTCCCATCTCGCCTGTGTTATTGGTGTATAGAGAGGCCGGACATAATTCCTGGACAAGAAACCAGCACTGATTATAAATATGCTTCCGCTATTGACCATCATCGTATATGCGACTAAAAAAGGCCCTACATCACGAAAACATATGTATGTAATTTCGACCACCATAAACCCTACTTTTATATAGTAAAACTGGGGTTTACAGGGGTATACATTATTTTTCTTATTTCTGCTCAAAAACATAGATTGTGGGTACTCGTTAGAACCGCCTCGCCTCGCCGAGGCGGTTCTAACGAGTACCCACAATCTATGTTTTGAGCAGAAATATATAAAAATATCAGAATTTTTATCTGAAAACTTTCAGTTTTTGCTGGTGAAATTTTCAATATATTTGAATAGGCGTGTTTTCGTAATGAGTCAGCATGCGTAATCTTTGTCTACCTAGGATATTCTTTGACCTGCTTCACAGTTGACTCAATGGATAGATAGAACCTTTTGACGATGGTCAACAAAGACTGATCCGTTCATGCTGATCTGGGTTTTTCGCTGTTCCCATATGACCATAGGTCTAGATAAGAGTGGGTATCAAGAAAATAATTTTCTTATTTCTCAACGAAAACGTATGTTGTGGGTACTCATTAGAAGCGCCTCGCCGAGGCGCTTCCATCACGAAAACACGCCTATATGATTTTGACCCCCTTAAACCCCAGTTTTATATAGTAAAACTGGGGTTTACAGGGGTATACATTATTTTTCTTATTTCTGTTGAAAAACATAGATTGTGGGTACTCGTTAGAACCGCCTCGCCGAGGCAGTTCTAACGAGTACCCACAATCTATGTTTTGAGCAGAAATATGACAAATATCAGAATATTTTATCTGAAAATTTTCATCTTTTTTGGTGGTAAAATTTTCAGTATATTTGAATAGGTATGTTTTCGTAATGTAATGAGTACCCACAACAGATGTTCTTGTTGAGGAATAAGAAAAATATAGATACTTTTTGGTTGGTTGAAAAAAGCGCCTTATCGAGAGCTATGCATATTACATAACTGCATTTTTCTCATGTACAAATTTTATTTTGTAGGGTCTAAATATTGCCCCAACGCTTTGACTGTCAACCTCCAGCCATCCAATACAAGGACACGTTATTTTTTTTAACTTACTGAAATAGTTAAAGATACATAATATTTACATCCGCAACATGCAATGATTAATGTATCTGCCCTGACCATTCCGACATTATTTAACACCTTACCGATTTTGTACCATAATTTTTACAAGTCTGGGCCCAGTTGTTCAAAGCATCGTTAGCTTAATGAGCTCGTTATTGGTCAAAATGTTAACTGTTCTAGTAAGTACAATATCTAATTCACAGGTATTTTTGCTGAAAAAATGTGAGTAGCTTTTGCAAATGCAAAAGCTACTCCAGTTTTTTTTCAGCAAAAATATTAGCATATATGCCATATTTAATGATCAAAATTTTAACGATACGTTAACTAAAGACTTCGTTAGTTTTGAACAACTGGGCCCCGTTATACTACCTGTTGATTTATCTGAGTAACAGTGTAGAACCTGATCAGACACCGCGTCTGGGTCTACACCGTTTACTCAGGCCTGTCAGACGGAATATATGTATGTATGCAATAAGGTTCTAGATCAGCCCTTCTCGCTTTACCGCGGCCCGTGGAGTAGTTGTGTGTGTGAAAGTATCCGGCTATATTATGACATTTTGCAAAATCCGGTATTTAATGAAGCTGCATTCAAATGCAAATATTAACATTTAACGTAACTATGAAGCTTGTATTTTATAAACTGATATACTATTACAAAAAAATATAAATCTGACATTAAACTGCTAAATCCGGCATAAAAAGTGCATCACGTATATCTAGGGTATGACCCAGCGCATGACAAAAACCAACACAATGTCAAGTGCGCCCAGCGAAGACTCAGATAAACCTGGATATCTGTACAGTCCGATCAGAGTCTTCGCTGCCCACTTGAAGAAAGTTTTGGTCTTAAGCTACCCATTGAACGCACAGTGAAGACTCTCATCAGACTATCACGGTGGGTAGCCATAACGGATCCTGAGTGATCAAATCGCTCATAACGCCTCCTGCGGGATCAAGTACCGGCTCCTGGGTGATTGTTTTGAAACTAAAAAGATGGCTACTCAGTTTCGGGTCGATTTTTCTGACAAAAAAGCGTGAGTTATAAAAAAACATTTATCTCACGGAACCTTACAGAGAACGGATCTTGCGGGATCAGGGATAAAAAGACGTTTCTGTGGCACGGGCTGTAATGTGATCATCTGGCACCGGATCCTATATGATTATGTAATGTACTTTCTACTAACCATTGTCCGTTTTTTTGAAACGGCTTTGACAACCAGTTAATTTCTTACCACCAGTTTAATAGGGAATGACAAAAATGTATGCGCATCATACCACATCAGATCAAAAACAGTTCCGAAGCGTTGCTGCACTTACCGGTATCTTACTGAACATATAAGATCGTATCTGCGGCATAGTCATTACAACCATAATACTTTATCACAAATATGATGTTCGATCATTGGTAAAATATCGCTATAGATCTCATAACAAAAGAATAAATATAAACTTATGATTTAGTTGGTCAACTTCATTTTCAAAAAAAAAAAAAAAAATTCATTTAACATTTAATGTCTTAAAACGGGCACTGACAGCGCCATTTTGTTTTGTCTGGCTGATATGCAAAGGTCTGTTTCAGAGATCGCTTTGTGCGAGACAGCTCTGAACACTATTGCGAATCGTTGCGAATCGCTTTTTGGTAACGTACCACTGCATAGGGAATCGCTACAAATCGATCCGTAACGTTTGCATTACGTAACTCGTTCATCAAATGTGTGGTGTGGTGCCATGCGGTATATAAATTTATCAGGGAATGAAAAGACTAAAATAGCATGTTGAAGAATTGTGAATATATAAGAACACTAACCCTACCCTACTCTACCCTACCCTATCCTGCCCTGCCCTGCCCTGCCCTATCATACCCTTACCTCACTCCTAACCCTATCAACCCTTATCACTACCCTACCCCTACTCCATCCAAACTACCGCTACCCCTACGCTATCCTACCTACCGCTCCCCTACCCTTCACCTACCCCCACCCTACCCTAACGCTACCCCTAACCTTCCCCTACACAAACCCTACCTTACTACAACCCCTACCCTACCTCTACACTACCTCTAGCCTACCAACCCCTTCTCTACCCTTCCCTACCCTACCCTTACCTCACTCCTAACCCTAACCCTGCTCTACCCGACCCTAGCCCTACGATAAGTAACACTGATATTTCTAATGAATATAAACGCTTGTTTGAATTTGCAGACACTTAAAAACAACAACGGTCATACTACTGCCAACGCAAGCCATAGCTAAATGATCGATTTTGCTAAAAGTCTAGCACCAAAATCATTTTCCCCCTAATAGAATCCATGTAAAAACGGACCTTCTTGCCACTTATCTGGACTTTAATTATTTTTTGAAAATAAGATAGGATTTTTGAAATGTTAAAATTACATAGACGCAAAGCAAAGGTCGCAGTACGTTTGACCACTTGCGTTTCATTTATCTGGGCGAAATCCTCGGAAAAAAAAAAAAAAAACAAAAACATGCAGAACAAAGTGGCGAATGTGGAAAGTAGATTGTATATTGCTGTAGTTCCTCTACTTGGTACGGTGTATCGACAAATCAACATAAAAAATCAGGTCGACTGAATAGGTTTTGATTGTTTGTAATGAGGTTTCACATCCCAGTCAACACATTTGAGGACATAGTAGGGACGGCCGATGACCTTTTTTTTTTTTTTTTTGATTTGGGTTTTACGGCCCTTTCAAGAATATTTCAGTTTTTTCGAGCCGATCGTTCATCAAAGATGGGCGAAAACAAGAGGACCCCGGGGAAAAAACCACCTGCCTTCCGTAAGCAGAACTTGGCTTTCCCACATATGACCCGAGCGAGGCTCGAACCACAGCGGTGAGAAACCTAATGGATTAAGAGTCCGCCCGGTGACCCTAACAACACTTTTTCCTGGACAAGATAACACCTTCTAAGCCATTCACCAGTACTAGGCGCCATTCTTTCCATCAGCTACTGACAGCTGCCCTGTTTGAATCAGCGGTGGAAGGATTTTTTTTTTCATCATAGAAAGACATGAAGTACTAGCGAGATCGAACCCGCGACCTCCTGATCTCTAGTGAAACGCGAATTCGACTGCGCTGTACGGCTGGCGCTGTAGTTTTCATGTAATCTGGGCATTAAAGAAACCCAGCTACATGTAACAGCTTGCTATACTTACTAAGTTAACTATCTGGTCAGTATGTCTAGATGGAATCGGAATTCAAAACAGTGTAGACTCTGATCAGAAACGGATAAAAGTCTGCTGTCATTAATACGACAGTCGAATAAAAAGTATAGTCGAGAATAGGCAACTGTCGGTAACCCCCAACCAACTATAACTGTAACTGCAGCATATCTGAATTTGAATAATGTGTACAGTGCGCAGTCAGACCGAGCAGTCAGACCTGGGTCTGCACTATTTACCAGACAGTAGGTATTTGTAACTACTGCCCCACCTACAGAGAATGGGGTCCGAATGACGGGACAAAAACTTTTATTAATTTACAGCCTTGCCTACAGGAACCCAATACTTTTGCAAGGGCCAGTGAAGACATTGATCAGTCTGTACAACCGCAGACTGGTCAGTGTCCTTGCTGGAAGCACATGTAAATTGTTGGAATTGATGTTCGCTGGCACAAACTATTTATTCTCTTGAAAATATGCTGTACATGCGCTGTGGTATTAAAGTCAATTCATATCATTTTCTGCCCTCTTTCCATCGACATGATTTTTGCAAAAGAAACACGTGATGGTCATGCAAGTCGAGTTGAAGTATCTTTTCGCGCGCCACTTTCAAGAACTGGAGTGGATGAAGAAAATGCCTTTTACGACTCGTATCATAATTAACGGTGATTATAGGTATATTTTGGATTCGATGCAGAAGCGCAGACATTATGATATCTGAAACCATATTTCCATGAATTCGTAGCATTTTAAAAAAGACGACTGTTAAAAGTTCGAGGCCTAGGGAGACGTTCTGCCTAATGTAATTCAGGCTGTAATTGCAAGCCTCCTTTGTCAAAGAGATGTCATGTTCCTCAAGGTTCTTGGACAGTTAATTAAAACATCTTGAGTGATAAAGCAAGATTTCGTCGGGCTGAATAGTTTGTTTGTCTTTTTGTTTTTTTAAATTCGCATCAATAGCTATTCTCTTTCGTGGAAATTGATCATGAAATATTTTCTACAGTCATTCACTTCCGCTAATTCCAGAAGGGCAGTTGTCAGTTTCTGGCGAAAAAATGTGCACAATACTAGTTAACGGCTTAGAGGACTAAGCCGCCCAGTAAACGTGTGGCTAGGTAAACTAACCGCGCTCGACATGACCCCATTGGCTTTACTGGGCCGTAAAATCTCAACACAAACAAACAAACAATAGCTATCCTGTTATAAAATGCAGGAAGTGCTCGCACGGTATGCGAGAGGTCTGTCGGGAATTGTGCTCCACCAATTCCCCACCCCCCCCCCCCCCGGCCCCCGTGGTATTTGGTGGCTCAGTGTGGGTCCGTGCTCGGACTGCGAGCAGCAAAGGGACAGTCTCGTCTTGTTGGTACCTAAACGGTTCCGAGCAGATTCGGGGACGAATCTATTTAAGCAGAGGGAAATTGTCACGGGTCGATCGTCTGGCTCGAGCGCTTGCATGGTATGACAGAGCTCCTGGGTTCGAGTCCCGGTCGGGCATTGTGCTGTGCCATTTATTCCGTGACCAGTTTCGCTGTCGAAGTCATCAAAATAAACATCATCACTCAGGATTTGGTGCCAGCATACAAGAAGAATCACACAGGAGTTGGTGCCAAAATCACCCAGGAGCCGTTCCATGTATTGTCACATATTTTGTTTAGTTACTCGGATTTGTTCTCAAACTTTTAATTCGGAACACATAAAAAATGTCATTGATGATTATTGTATGCCTCTTGGAATAACATGTGCCTGGTTGTATGGCCACAGACGTTATAAATTTCGCTTTTTATGTGCGACTGATCGTTTTGCATTAGGATACCTGACAATTGTGCATCATCTACTGAAAAGACTCACTGCATACTTCATCACAAACATTGCAAATAAATACTATAATTCCTTTAAAGTCCCGTAAGAATTTCAATGTTTACCTTCCAGCTCAAGGCGTGTTCTTTTTGAGGGTGAAAAGAGGTCACTGTGCGTATGTGTATACACAAAATCCACGCAGGATCCGGTACTTGATCCCGCAGGAGGCGTTATGAGCGATTTGATCACTCAGGATCCGTTATGGCTACCCACCGTGGTTATGGGCTTTTGTAATCTTGTGAAAATTTATTAATCACCGATGAGGTCTAAGTGGCCGCAACTAATCTGGCCCAGAAAACTTGATGTTTCGATATTTTCAATATTTTGTGTGAGTGTGTTTATTTTCGTTCTTTCTAGAAGGTACTGCATAAGGAAAGAGGTGACTAAATATGTTTTTTTCTTTCCACTGAAATAAAACCAAAATAATATCATGACTATAAAGACTGGTTTCTTGTGACCAGCACTTATAGCCATGATATTATTTTGGTTTGATATTAGTGGATTATCTTTTTTTTTTCTTTTTTTTTTTCTTATAATCCTGTTTGATAATCTCAGCTAGCATTCTTTATAAATTTATAGCGGGCCGTTATCGGCCCGTCAGCTACCCTGACGGGCCGATAACGGCCCGCTGTAGATTTATAAAGAATGTTTACTGGGATTCAGCCTTTATAGTAGTGATATTATTTTGGTTTTATTTTAGTGGAATATCAAACAGGATTATAAAGAAAAAAAAGATCACTTGAGACTGGAGCCACCCTAGGAAAGAGAGGGCAAATTCTGTATTATAAGAGTAGATCCTTCACAGAAGGGGACGAAAATAATCTTGATAGAGGCGTCCTCCCTGAAAGTGTATCCAGTCCCCTTAACCCTAACACCCCTGAGTTTCTGGACTCTACCATCTTCGTATTTGGTCGTGTCCTTTATTGTCAATAAGTTTTTACTCAAAATCATTAACAGACCAGTAAATAGTGTAGTTCCTGATGAGCGGTCATTATGAGCGGTCTCATCAGGATCTACACTGTTTGCATAGATATTTGTACCGGTCTACAAGGTTGAAAGGATTAATATTAATCAACATCACGTGACCATTGCGTGGGACAATGAAAAGACGACATTTGATAAGGCAATACAATGGGGAAAAAGGAACAGGGGTAGTTTTCAAAGTGAAAAAAAAAAAATGATTACTGCATCGTAAAGATTGGTTCCAGTTTCTTGTGACTGAATTTATATATACCATGATAGAGACCCTAAAATAAAATAAAACAAAGCGACGTCATGACGTGACCAGTCCTTCATAATCTTAGCATGGTCTTGGTTTTATACCACCGCAAACTGTGCCTGTGTGTGTGTGCGGGTATACTGTTTTCACGTTGTCCGTCCGTATATCCGTCCGTCCGTTGCGTTTTGGTTTCTGAGCGGGGGTAACCAATAAGCAGTGCTTATTGACATTTCTTGTTAGAGTCTGTATCAAAAAATAATGATCAAAGTAAATTTAGTCACTAAGGACTGGAACCAGTCTATGGCAATAGTTTCGACCGTTTTCACTAACTACAGAAGCAATTAGAGGTTAGTTTGTTTTTCACCTTACGATTTTCGCTTTTCGTTTTTCGCTTTTCTTTTTCACTTTTTGCCTTTCGTATTTCGTTATTCCATCATAGGTCGAACTTTTAAGTTCTGAATGGCTAAAAGATATTTTACCATTCATACAGAATTAAAATATATCACTGAAAAACGAAAAGCGAAAAACGATAAACAAAATAGCTGTTTGACATTTCGTGCAACTTAATCGATAAACTATGGTATGTTGACAAATTGCTCAAATCGACCACCGAGAAGTCCGCAACTGGCATTTCAGTGATATACTCGTATCTTAATTCTGGATGAATGGTGAAATAGCAGGTAGCCATTCAGAACTTAAAATTCAAACTCTGTTCGAATAACGAAAAACGAAAAGCGAAAAACGAAACCGAAATCTGAAAAGCGAAAAACAAGAAAAAACAAGAGGACCATGATGGTCCTATATCGCTCACCTGAGCAAACAGCTTTGCATACTTACTGTTGAAGTTTCAGCCAAGTTCACTGCTCTAAGAGTTTTGTATAAATTTTATAGCCCTGCACCCCAGCAGCCATGTTTTTTTCATGCGTCATGATGGCTTGAACTGAATATTGAAAGAGGGTCACCAAAGGAACAATTCTGCCGTTATATTGAAATTGGTCCAGTGGTTTCTGACAAAAAGATTTTAAAAATGTCTTATATAGATATATAGGGAAATTAAGCCCCACCCCCTAACGGCCATGTTTTTTGACAAGTCATGACAGCTTGAACAAACTTGGTAGAGGGTCACCAAAGGAAAAATCCTGTCAAGTTATATTGAAATCGGTTAAGTGGTTTCTGACAAGAAGATTTTTAAAGTTTTCTTTTTAGATATATAGGGAAAATAAGCCCCACCCCTAGCAACCATGTTTTTTGACGAATCATGATTGCTTGAACAATCTTGGTAGAGGGTCACCAAAGCAACATTCCTGTTAAGTAATATTGAAATCAGTCAGGCGGTTTCTGACAAGAAGAATTTTCAAGTTTTCTACGCCCCCTGACGGCCATGTTTTTTTGACGTATCATAAGGGCGCAATCTTGGTAGAAAGTCACCAAAGCAACATTCCTGTCAAGTTACATTGAACTCAATCCAACGGTTTCTGACGAGAAGATTTTTAAAGTTTTCTATATAGGAAAAATATGCCCCGCCCCCTAGCGGCCATGTTTTTTGACGAACCCTGACGGCTTGAACAATCTTGGTAGAGGGTCAACAAGGAAAGATTTCTGCCAAGTATTAATGGAATCGGTCCAGTGGTTTCTGACAAGAAAATTTTTAAATTTTTCTATATAGATATATAGGGAAAATAAGCCCCGCCCCCTGGCGACCATGTTTTTTGACGAATCCAAATGGCTTGAACATCTTGGTAGAGGATCACCAAAGGAACATTTCTGCAAAATTATATTGAAATCGGTCCAGCGGTTTCTGACAAGAAGATTTTTAAAGTTTTCCATACAGATATATAGGGAAAAAAAGCTCCGCCCCCTGGCGGCCATGTTTTTTGACGAATCCAAATGGCTTGAACAATCTTGATAGAGGTTCACCAAAGGAACATTTCTGCAAAATTATATTGAAATCAGTCCAGTGGTTTCTGACAAGAAGATTTTGAAAGTTTTCTATATAGATATATAGGGAAAATAAGCCCCGCCCCCTGGCGGCCATGTTTTTTGACGAATCCAAATGGCTTGAACAATCTTAGTTAAGGATCACCAAAAGAACATTTCTGCAAAATTTTATAGAAACCGATTCAGAGGTTTCTGACAAGAAGATTTTGAAAGTTTTCTATATATATATATATATATATATATATATATATATATATATATATATATATATATATATATATATATATATATATATATATATATATATATATATATATATATATATATATACATATATATATATATATATATGTAGGGAAAATAAGCCCCGCCCTCTGGCGGTCATGTTTTTTTGACGAATCCAAATGATTTGAACAATCTCGATAGAGGATCACCAAAGGAATATTTCTGCAAAATTATATTGTAATTGGTCCAGTGGTTTCTGACAAAAAGATTTTTAAAGTTTTCTATATGGATATATAGGGAAAATAAGCCCCGCCTCCTGGCGGCCATGTTTTTCCACGAATCCAAATGGCTTGAACAATCTTGGTAGAGGATCACTAAAGGAACATTTCTGCAAAATTATATTGAAATCGATACAGTGGTTCCTGACAAGAAGATTTTTTTAAGTTTTTAATTAAAAAATCTATTTTTAGCTCCTGTGACCTAGATATGCAATGGACTGGAACCATTTGAACAACTTTGAAAGAGGATCAACCAAGGATCATTCCTGTGAAGTTTGGTCAAAATCCAATCAGTGGTTTAGGAGGAGACATTGTTTAAAGATTGTGAACGGACGGACGGCGACGACGACGACGACGACGGACGGTGAGTGATCACAAAAGCTCACCTTCAGCCTTCGGCTCAGATGAGTTAAAAATAGATGTTTGACATTTCTCGCAATAATCGATAAAATATGGTAAGTTGACAAATTACTCAAATCGACCATCGCGAAGTCCGCAACTGGCATTTCAGTGATGATATTGATATATCTTAATTCTGGATGAATGGTAAATAGCATGTAGCCTTTCAGAACTTAAAAATCCAAAGTCTGCTTGAGTAACAGAAAATGAAAAGCGAAAAATGAAAAGCGAAAAGCAAAAAGGGAACAACGAAAAACAAAATAGATGTTTGACATTGCTCTGAATTTTACCGATAACATTACGAAAACATGCCTATTCAAATATACTGAAAATTTTACCACCAAAAATGAAAATTTTCAAAAAAAAAAAATCTGATATTTTTCATATTTCTGCTCAAAACATAGATTGTGGGTACTCGTTAGAACCGCCTCGACGAGGCGGTTCTAACGAGTATCCACAATCTATGTTTTGAGCAGAAATAAGGAAAATAATGTATACCCCTGTAAACCCCATTTTTACTATATAAAAGTGGGGTTTAATGGGGTCAAAATTATATAGGCATGTGTTCGTGATGAAATATGGTATGTTGATAAATTGCTCAAATCGAGCATCAAGAAGTCCACAACTGGCATTTCAGTGATATATCTTAATTCTGGATGAGTGGTAAAAAAAATATCATTAAGAACTTGAAATTCAACCCCAGTTCGAATAACGAAGAACACAAAGCAAAAAGCGAAAAACGAAAAGCGAAAGACCGTAAACAAAATAGACGTTTGATATTTCTCGCAACTTAACCGATTACATATGGACTGTTGACTAATTGCTCATCGAACATCGAGAAGTCTGCAACTGTCATTACAGTGATGTAATTTAATTCTGAATGGATGGTAAAATATCATTTAGCCATTCAGAACTGAAAATTCAAACTCTGTTCGAAAAACGAGAAGCGATAAATGAAAAACGAAAAGCGAAAACGAGAAGCGAAAATCGAAAAGCAAATAACGAAAAACAATACAGATGTTTGACATTTCTTGCAAGTTAATCGATAAAATATGATATTTTGACAAATTGCTCAAATCGAGCATCGAGAAGTCCGCAACTGGATTTTCCGTGATATATTTAAATTCTGGATGAATGGTAAAATATCATTAAGACCTTCAGAACTTGAAATTCAAACTCTGTTCGAATAACGAAAAACGAAAAGCGGAAAACGAAAAGTGAAAAGCGAAAACAAAAAAAAAAAAAAAAAAAAAAAAAAACGAAAAATAATATATAAAAAAAAAAACCCAGATGTTTGACATTTCTCGCCATTTAAATATCATTGAGCCATTTAGAATTTTTAAGTTCGACATGATCGAATAACGAAAAAACGAAAAGCAAAAAGCGAAAATCGAAAAGCGAAAAAAGAGAAAAACGAAAAGCTAAAAACAAAACTAACTTCTCATTGCTAACAACAGAAAAGAACTTTGACCTCTATCAAAGAAAATAAGCGCTTGACAATTCCTTTGGCTAGATCTTGTCAATAATAATTTGTATACAATATCTTATCAAAATGTCCCATAAGATTGAAAATCACTGGCACATGTCTATTTTTATCACATTTTGCCTTGCCTCGATTAAAAGGAATCGGCAGTTGGCAAACCATTGGCTAGATTTTATCGGTATCAATTTGTGCGAAACATTATCAAAATATTCCTAACGGTTCAAGGCTCATGCCCATTTTCGCTAACTGACCACGGACGGACGGACATACAAGTCGATTATAGATCATACTCCGAAAGTCGACCTTAATCGGTCAGGCGTTTTTCCTGCGGTCGTGCAGTTGGGCGAAATTGGCTTGTTTCGTCACTTCAGTTATTTTTATTCGAATTTCTCCTGAGTGTCAGTTGCTCTCCATTTTATCAATGGCAATGACGCCATTACTTGCGCCCAGTTTTAACAGGGGATTCACAATGATTATAAATTCTTAAAATAACAAAATTATCTTTCATTAAAGACAATTTAATGCTTAGCATGCTGGGTTAAATTTTCAGCAGATGATAGTCTGAAATATTTTTCTCTTATTTTTACCCGAAAACTGGGTTTGACCTTTCATGCAAATTGTCTGTTTGGAGACAATTTGCACGAAATGTCAAACCCAGTTTTCGGGTAAAAATAAGAAACATGTCATCAGTTTGTCGTCGGCTGAATTTTGCCTAGAGAGTGGTAAAATTAATTGATAACCGAGCTAATAATCTGAATGATACTTAGTCTCTTGTTGATAGTATAAGAATTTGACCCCAGTACGTCATCTACTGTAATGACGGGGAAATAACCGAGTATTACAGGTCCGTGCCAAAATATATGTCCCCGATTTAAATCTATAAAGCTGGTAGTTATATACATAGTGTGTTAGATATTTGAAACATTTGATTCTTCATCTGCTTAAACTCATTGTATCTGCTTCTTCTATTACTACTACCACTACAACTACTACTACTAATTATAATAATAATAATAATAATAATAATAATAATAATACTTCTACTAACACTATTAATACTAATACAGCTACTACTACTACTATTGCTTCTACTGCTGCTGCTACTATAACTTCTACCATTACAACTATTACTGCTACTACTACTACTGAAACAACTGGTACTACTACTACTTACAATAATACGCTTGTGCTACTACTACTTACAATAGTAATAATAATGATAATAAGAATAAGAATAATAATGATTCTATTACTTCTTCCACTACTGCCAATTCTCATTCTTCTTCCTCTACAAATACAGTCGATTCTCGTTATCTCGAATTTCAAGGGACTCTATTAAATACTTCGAGATATCCGTACCTCGACAGATAAGATTTGCAGAGTTGAGGAAAAAATTATTCGAACAACCACATTAAACAAATATATATGTAATTGGACTCATGAAGTTAGAGATATATTGAAAATATTGTGGAAAAGAGGATAAATTGCTCCTTAGGAGCAATTTCTCCTCTTCTCCACAATATTTTTTACCTGTTGTTAGATGTTCATGTTCAGGCAGGGACCAGATAAGCGGTTATTCGAGATAAGCGAGGTCGAGATAACGGGAGTCAACTAACTGTAGTACTATAACTACTACCCCTATTTCTATTACTATTACTAATATTTCTACTACTTGTACTATTACTATTGCTATTATTGCTACTACTTCTACTACTACTACTACTACTGATAATAATAATAATAATAATTATTATTATTACTGTTACTACTGCTTACTTTTACTACTACTACTACTAGTACTACGACTACCACTACTGCTACTACTACTTACATTGCTACTACCATCACCAACATTGCTACTATTTCTCATAGGACTTGTTGAGGCGTATTTGGTAAATATCAGGGACTGATTTCTCCTGTTTACCATAAAAGCATATGTTGTGGGCACTCATTAAAGCTCTCAGAGGTGCATGTAATGAGAACCCACAATAAAGTTTTTTTTTATCTATTTTTTCTCTCTTTTTTTTTTTTTTTTTTGAAATTTTCTGTAAATTTGAATATGCGTGTTTTCGTAATGATATGTTGCGGGTACTCATCACAAGTGCCTCGCCGAGAGCTTCTAATGCATTTAATACAAAAACACGCCTATCCAAATATATTGAAAATTTTACAACCAAAATTAAGCTATAATACCCCGCCATTATCGTGTCACAGGCAGATAACTCTGTCAAACATTGACGAAATTTGCCCATTAGCAATCCCAAACAAGATTTTCTTCATATCAATGCATGTACCAAGTTTGGTTAATATCCCTAGACTTTTCCTCAAGTTGTCGTCAGGAAATGAAAATATGGTCGTGTCTCGGGCAGATAACTCCGTCAAAATTTGACGAAATTTACCCATTAGCAATCCCAATCCAGATCTCCACAAAATCAATGCACATACCAAGTTTGATGTTAATCCACTGACGTTTACTCAAGTAATCATCCGGAAACGAAAATATGGGTGTGTCTCGGCCAGATAACTCCGTCAAAATTTGACGAAATTTGCCCATTAGCAATCCCAAACGAGATCTCCACAATATCAATGCACATACCAAATACGGTGAAAACCCATTGATGTTTACTCGTTATCATCCGGAAACGAAAAACGGACGGAAGGACGTACGACGGAAGAACAGACACACGGACGTCCAACGTGAAACCATTTTACCCCGCCACTATATAGTGGCGGGGTTTAAAAAGGGAAATTTTCAGATAAAAAATTCTGATATTTTTCATATTTCTGCTCAACCCATTAGCAATCCCAAACGAGATCTCCACAATATCAATGCACATACCAAATACGGTGAAAATCCATTGATGTTTACTCGTTATCATCCGGAAACGAAAAACGGACGGAAGGACGTACGACGGAAGGACAGACACACGGACGTCCAACGTGAAACCATAATACCCCGCCACTATATAGTGGCGGGGATTAAAAAGGGAAATTTTCAGATAAAAAATTCTGATATTTTTCATATTTCTGCTCAAACCACAGGCGGTTCTAACGAGTACCCACAATCTCTACTTTTTTAGCAAAATAAGAAAAATAATGCATACCCCTGTAAACTCCAGTTTTAATATATAAAACTGGAGTTTAAGGGGGTCAAAATTATATAGGCATGTTTTCGTGATGAGTACTCACAACGTAGGTTTTTAGGTATGAAGAAATAAGAAGAATTACCCAATTGTCCTCAACAAGTCCTTTGAGATTTTTTGTTTCTTCTTTTTCTTTTTTGGCTGCCACCCGTATATTTTGAAAACGGGTGCATATCAATTTTCATATCGTGATAGTAGTAATCGATGACTGGGTCATCTTAACAAATTTTATGAATGGAAACAACGCCCAAAATATAGGTGTTTGCGTGCGTGTATAGTATCAGGTTAAACAAAAACAAAACAAACATCAAACAAATTACTCGTCCATTGTGGCCACTTTGTCCTGTTTTGCACTTACCCGGTTCACGGCTGCACTTTCCTGGTGCATTTTAGTTGCTTTACTCAATGCATTTTTTTTTCACAAGACGGGTATTATTAACACTTAAAGTGCGATTCATAAGTGCAGTAGACGACATTCAAGTTTTATTTATTATTATTTTTTTTTTTTCAGAGAAAATAAGACTTTTGGCATTTATGAATTGTCTGCCCGTGAAAT
Source organism: Anodontia alba (assembly GCA_964016985.1). Classification (NCBI taxonomy): domain Eukaryota; kingdom Metazoa; phylum Mollusca; class Bivalvia; order Lucinida; family Lucinidae; genus Anodontia; species Anodontia alba. The sequence goes on from OZ024834.1 coordinate 40,867,318, forward strand.
GCCAAGTCTTAATTTCACTAAATATTAACAAACATAATCAAAAAGGCGTCTGCTACAGTTGTTATTAGCGCTTCAAGAGTTAAGCTTACCTTATTTTGCGGATGCATGAGGGACAGTTGTCCTTATCCAGTAAGCATTCTACATAAATCTATAGCGGGTCGTTATTGGCCCGTCAGGGTAGCTGACGGGCCGATAAGGGCCCGCTGAAGATTTACAAAGAATGCTAGCTGGGTACTTGGTAGTTTCTCGAAATGAAATGGCTTAATGGCTACATTTTTTTTTTTTTTTTTTTTTTTTACAATACAGGTATTATTAAATCGTGTAATATTTGCTGTATTGTACATGGAACGTAATACAATTACGGGTTGTTACATGCTCATATGGTTTGCTGGGGACACTTTTGAACCACTTTCTCCTCACCTCCACACACGCCCATCAGAGCCAGAGAAATAGACGAAGCTGTCTGGCATTTCTGCGGTAGAGCTTAGGGTCCATATACGATTGGTACATTTTCCGACAAGGGAGAGTATTATAGGATGGCACTCTGGTACTAGAGAGATAACTCTCGTTATATCATTGGGAGCAAATTATTCCATTTAGAACAGAACCTTTTTCAGTGAGGACTTGGTGCACAAGAAAACAATCAGGAAGTCTGTAAAGTTGTCTACCTTGTAAAAAATGGCAGAAAACCCGGCAGGCACATGACGTAAATACAACGTCGCCTCAACGTCGATGCAACGTTGCATCGACGTTGAGGCGACGTTATATTTACGTCATGTGCCCGCTGGGAATCTTCTAAGTATACCCAGTTCCCTTAAACCTATTTTAGCTGTCCTTCGTAATTAATGACGTCACTACATAATCGCTCTGTCGAACTAAACCTTTGTTGTTTGATTTATACAAGATACTCAATAAGTTTGTCCAATTCAAAACTCTTTAGCTGTCAAAGATAAGTATACCATCAAAAAATTGCCGAAGTGTATATTAAATCCATTTGCGCCAGTATTAAAGTTGTATACCTTTAAGCAAATCTCTTAACCCTTTGCACTCTGAAAGTGAAAATAAGTTGCTTTTTTATCATAGAAAATAAGACTTGACTAGTATAATCATGCAAAACACATTCTTATGAGACAGTTCTCATACCATGTCCAATCCAAACCCTATTTTCCGGGGAGGTGCGGGGGTGGGGGTGGGAGACAAAATAAGAAAATGTCTCCTTATATTTTATGGAGTATCTAAAGAGTAACATGACACGTTATTGTCCTTCATATTAACGGGAAAGGAGAGTCGCTTCAATATCGAATCAATTTTACTATATCAATACATAAAGGAGAGAAGTTACTCCCCACCCCACTCCGAGGAAAAGCGAGCAAATTTGGATGAAATTCTTTGCTTTTCGAGCAGATACCTTTTCAGAAGGGAGATAAACCAATTTTGACAGAGTTTTCTCCCTTGGCATTCACCTCAATGCAATACTTTTCGATGTTATAATTTATTTGTTTATTTCCTTTCCTATTCATCAGTCTGAAGCATTAATGATTTAATAGTTTATTTGAGTATTTCCTTTCTTATTCATCAGTCTGAAGCATTTATGATTTTCTCCACTATAAACATTCCTTAAAATAATGAATTAAGAATAGAGGCAGGTTTTAAACAAATGTCAATAAGTAGTGCTTATTAGTTACCCCACGTAAGGACAGAAAAATAACGGACGGACGGACGGACAGACGTACAGGCAACGTAACAGCAGTATCCAAGTACGACAAATTCAATACAAGGCTTATCAGATGAGTAATAGACCAAAACATTTTTACGATAGCTTTGGATCCAGGAAGAAAACCATAATTATTTGCAACCCAGCGGGCACACAACGTTCAAACAACGTCGACTGAATCGACATTGTTTCAACGTCGTGTGCCTGCTTGGTGTATGTTCTGTAATATAATACCGATACAATACAAAATATTTAGACGTAAACGTCTAAGAACCGGCGCAAATGTTTTTCAAGTTTACTTAGAAATATGCGACACGGGTATACTAAAGTTTTAATAAATTTTCAATGTAATAGATAAAAAAGAACAATGTGATTCTTTTTATTAAGCTTTATGAATTTTCTTGATCAAGCAATATGCGAATCCCAGTCATATTTGGATCTCCCCGAGATTTAGTTTGTACATCATTATTTAAAAAAAAAAAAAAAAAAAACATGCCAAAACTTAAATAAGTTAACAGATCTTATCTAGAGGCTTATTTTAGCATGCGTCAGATATTCATGAATATGTTTGAACTTTTTAAGTATGAACCATGTTTTGCTGGTAAACTTTTCAGTATATTTGAATAGGCATGTTTTCGTAAAGATTTAACCAAAAAACCTGGGCCCAGTTGTTCCAAGCTAACGATGTCGTTAGTTAACGATTCGTTAAAAAAATTTACATCGAGTGATACGCAAATATGCTGAAATTTTTTGCTGAAAAAATGTGAGTAGCTTTTGCAGTGCAAAACTACTCACATTTTTTCAGCAAAAAATTTCAGAAAATTGTAAATTGAATCTTCTAAAATAATTAACGAAATGGCCCTTAGCGAGCTCGTTAAGCTAACGAAGCTTTGAACAACTGGGCCCAGAAGAATTAATTCGTATGGGCCGCCGTAATAATTTTGCTGATTCGCACAATATCCCCAGTGAGTGCGCTGTCAGCTTGATTTTATTTTGGCTAAAAGGTTACCAAAAGCAGCCCATTACGAAAACACGCCTATTCAAATACACTGAAAATTTTACCACTAAAAAATGGCAATTTTTCAGATAAAAAATTTTGATATTTTTCATATTTCTGCTCAAAACATAGATTGTGGGTACTCGTTAGAACCGCCTCGTCGAGGTGGTTCTAACGAGTACTACAATCTATGTTTTTGAGCAGAAATAAGAAAAACAATGTATACCCCTGTAAACCCCAGGTTTAATATGTAAAAGTGGGGTTTAAGGGGGTCACAATTATATAGACATGTTTTCGTGATGCCCAAAGGATATCCCAGTTAACATTCTGCTTTAATCTATATCGGAGCCCAGAACAGACCCCAGAAAGAGGCAACATTTCTGGAACTGTTTATTATGAGCTTCGTTCATTGTGTTGAGGTTTTACGGTCCAGTCAACCCAGTTGAGTCAATGGAGCGCCGTCAGTTATCCTAACCACACGTTTACTGGGCAGGCATAGCCCTCTAACCAGTATTGTGCACATTCTTTCGCCAGAAACTGAAAACTGCCCTTCTTGAATTAGCGGAAGGGAGAGAATAACCGTAGAAAACTATTTCATAATCAATCTCCACGAAAGAATGTTGCCGACCCGGCGGGGGTCGAACCCACAACCTCCTGATCACCAGTAGGACGCACATCCATCTGAACAATCGAGGCCGGCTACAGAACGATATCCGATGTTCTGTGGGAGATGAGCCGGGAAACAGCAGCTCCTACAAGATTGCAGGTCCGCCCAACAGTGCCTCAGATCAGTCTGCGCATCTACGTACGCTGATCAGTCCGCCTGAAGATGCTTTGGGTCCTTGCAATTGACTACTCACAGTGTGCCAAACGAAGACTCTCAATAGTCTACGTCTTCGCTGGGCCCATATACAATTTTGAAGGAAATACTGTGCCCTGAATCATATTGTTGTCTTTAACTTAAAGATTCCTGTGAAATAGGGCATGGACTAGGTCATGGGACAAAATACGTTCAGGTCAACTACAGAAGGACAGGATTCTAGAAAAGGGAGTAGCTTATAAGAGATAAACAATGTCTGTGAAGATGTGTGGGTGGTACAAGACGACTATGTCTGTTGGAATATGAGGGTCATCCCAAACGCTCTTAGTGCAGCATATCTTAACCCTTCTCTTGCTAAATACGACATACCCAGTCTTAGCAAACAGTGTAGATCTAGATCAGTTGGCTTCTGAAGAAGCCAACTGATCTGGATCTGCACTGTTTGTCATTTAATATTTGAATTTCTATCAAAAACCCAAATCAAGTAATCTGATTGGCTGGAAATTAGAAGTAGGCGTGGCATCTTAATTTATTTAGCATGACAAGGGTTAAAGGAGGTGGGGGTGATGCCTCGAAAAGCCAACATAGCCCATTTTAGCCTGTAGACAAGGCAACAGTACAGATCCAGAACAGACGCCGCAGAATACTGCATCTGATCATGGTCTGCAATGTTTGCAAACAGTTTCGCAACTTTTCCCAAGGAACATCAAAATCACATAGCCTGACACACCTAATATTAAAATTGGACTCTTCCAATATATAGTCTAGCGGGGGTAGTCATTCGAAATTTTAGGACGGTCCTTCCTGCCTTGAAATCGGCTATATTTTGACGTGCACTACTGACAGTTTTCTTCTGCGATAAAAAAGGGAGAGACTTTGCAAACATAGACGGAAACGTATGTAAATTCATTTGATACTAACAGTGCACATGCATAGATCCAGATTAGTCTGTCTCCAGACTCTATCTTTTCTGTCATTTTCTCTTTTCTTTTCAAAGGTATACAATCTAGTACAGCTTATAATGATTTGATAAGTTATGTCCCTTAGTGGAAAAGATAGAGTAAAACAGTGAAATGGGATTAAAGAGACAAATACAGCTACAGGAAGTGATAAAGAAAGACAAAATATGCAGAAACGACTGGAGCCAGTCTAAGGTCCAGATAGAAGGAGGCTTAAGCCAACTATGCCGAATGAGCTCTTCTATCTTAATGCTTTAGACAGGTTCATTTCCTATATAAGGGGTGTCTGGTTAGTTTTTATTATTATCATGTTTTGTAGAAATTTCTGAAGTTATTGCAAACAGTGTAGACCCTGATTAGACGCCGCGTGCGCGGCGCTCTAATCAGGGTCTACACTGTTTGCCAATGTTCCTTTTATGGGACGCTAGGCTAGGTTAAGGAATTTATTTTCTTATTTCTCGAGGGAAACAAACGATGCGGGTACTCACTAGAAGCGCTTCTAATGAATACCCGCAACGTACGAGGTTATGGAGAAATACTAATTATAAAACAAATACAGTCGAACATCGTTATCTCGAACTCGCTTATTTCCGCTTATCTCGAAGTGAAAATCCGATCCCTGTTTTAACATGAAATAACTATTACAACAGGTAACAAAATAATGTGGAAAAGAGGAGAAATTGCTCCTAAGGAGCAATTTCTCCTTTTTTCCACATTATTTTATATATATATATTTCTAACTTCAGGAGTCAAATTACATATCCATTTGTTAAATATGGTTGTTCAATTTATTGTTTTCCTCACTCTCTCAACTCTGATATGTCGAGGTACGGATATCTCCCAGTGTTTCAGTGAGTCCCTTGGAATTCGAGATAACGAGAGTCGACTGTATCAGCATTTTTGGTTGAAAAAGCACCTTGAGCCATAACAACGATCGCTGACCTTAACCAGTCTCAGCATATAGACGCGCTTTCTTACATGCAGTATTCTATATATATATATATATATATATATATATATATATATATATATATATATATATATATATATATATATATATATATATATATATATATATATTTTTTTTTTTTTTTTTTTTTTTTTTTTTTTTTTTCATTTGTTTGTTTTTTGTTGTTGTTTTTTTTTTTTTTTTTAATCCTTTCTTTTATCGGACCACAACGGGACTGTTTGATCGTCTCGACGAAACCACCAAGGCCTGCCAAATAGAAATCGGGCCACAGAAGACAAAAATAAGTACGAAGACCCCAGATGAATCCGAGCTTGATATCAGTGTGAAAGGAACAAGGATGACACAGCTGAGAGTTTAAAATGCAGTCGAACCTCAATAGTTCGAACATCACTGGCTCGTTTACTTTACTATGGCTAATTCGAACCAGTTTTCGGGTCCCTATGAAGTTTTTCAGCCAGTTCAAGATGCAAATATTTAGGGAAATTTTCTTATTTTATAATGAAATTGTATGTCGAGGCGATTCTAATGAGTGCACTCAACATACAATTATTGTGTAGAAAATCGAAAAGATTGCCCTAAATTATCGCTGTTTGCTGCGTCCTGACCTAGCGCCATGATTAACCCTCAGTGGCTCGAACTACCAATATCTCGAACAAATTTCCATCGTCCCGACGATGTTCGAGCCATTGAAGTTCGACTGTACCTAAGGTTAACCATATCTGAAGACAGCCCCAAACCAGAGATTCTGTCCCGGATTGCTCAGACAACTACATCACTAGCGGCAAGACTGAAGTTGATGTGGTCTGACATGAAAATCAGGCTCCCTTCAAAAATTAACCCACGGAATAGACTCGCCCACACTACAGTTGACTCTCGTTATCTCGAACTCGCTTATCTCGAATAACCGTTTATCTCGAAGTGAAAATCTGGTCCCTGCCCAAACATGAAAATCTAACAACAGGTAAAAAATATTGTGGAAAAGAGGAGAAATTGCTCCTGAGGATATAATTGCCATTTTTTAGTGGTAAAATTTTCAGTGTATTTGAATAGGCGTGTTTTCGTAATGGGCTGCTTTTGGTAACCTTTTAGCCAAAATAAAATCAAGCTGACAGCGCACTCACTGGGGATATTGTGCGAATCAGCAAAATTATTACGGCGGCCCATACGAATTAATTCTTCTGGGCCCAGTTGTTCAAAGCTTCGTTAGCTTAACGAGCTCGCTAAGGGCCATTTCGTTAATTATTTTAGAAGATTCAATTTACAATTTTCTGAAATTTTTTGCTGAAAAAATGTGAGTAGTTTTGCACTGCAAAAGCTACTCACATTTTTTCAGCAAAAAATTTCAGCATATTTGCGTATCACTCGATGTAAATTTTTTTAACGAATCGTTAACTAACGACATCGTTAGCTTGGAACAACTGGGCCCAGGTTTTTTGGTTAAATCTTTACGAAAACATGCCTATTCAAATATACTGAAAAGTTTACCAGCAAAACATGGTTCATACTTAAAATTATCGCTGTTTGCTGCGTCCTGACCTAGCGCCATGATTAACCCTCAGTGGCTCGAACTACCAATATCTCGAACAAATTTCCATCGTCCCGACGATGTTCGAGCCATTGAAGTTCGACTGTACCTAAGGTTAACCATATCTGAAGACAGCCCCAAACCAGAGATTCTGTCCCGGATTGCTCAGACAACTACATCACTAGCGGCAAGACTGAAGTTGATGTGGTCTGACATGAAAATCAGGCTCCCTTCAAAAATTAACCCACGGAATAGACTCGCCCACACTACAGTTGACTCTCGTTATCTCGAACTCGCTTATCTCGAATAACCGTTTATCTCGAAGTGAAAATCTGGTCCCTGCCCAAACATGAAAATCTAACAACAGGTAAAAAATATTGTGGAAAAGAGGAGAAATTGCTCCTGAGGAGCAATTTCTCCTCTTTTTCACAATATTTTCAATCTCTATCTTCATGAATCCAATTACATATATATTTGTTAAATGTAGTTATACGAATTATTTTTTCCTCAGTTCTGCAAATCTGATATGTCGAAGTACGGATATCTCGAAGTATTTCAGAGGGTCCCTTGGAATTCGAGATAACGAGAGTCGACTGTATATATTGGAAGCGTCCAATTTCAATTTGAGGTACGTCCGGCTATGAGATCTACATATTCCTAGAGAAAAATGGATAAACTGTTTGTAAACAGTGGAGACCCTGATCAGATGCCGCGTTCTGCGGCGTCTGATCTGGGTCTGCACTGTTTGCCAAGTGCCCTTTTACGGGTCTTCTGACTACAATGGGTTAAGCTGATGCGCTCCCTGGTTACATCCACCTTCCTGTACGCTTGTGCAGACTTGGATTTTGACTGTAGAACTCAAGAAAAGAATCCAGGCTATGGAAGTGAGAGATGCTGCCGCGAACTACAGAGAACATTTCGTATTTAGGCCGCCTCGGATGCGCGTCCAACTGGTGATCAGAAGGTTGCGGGTTCGATCCCCGCCGGGTCGGCAGCATTCTTTCGTGGTCATTCTCTCCCTTCCGCTGATTCAAGAAGGGCAATTGTCTGTTTCTGGCGAAAGAATGTGTACAATACTGGTTAACCGCATAGAGGACTAAGCTAGCCTACCCAGTAAAAGTGCGGTTAGGTAAACTGACCGCACTCGACTTGACTCCATTATGTTGACTGGGCGGTAAAACCTCGATACAAACAAACAAACCACATTACCACTGAGGAAGTATGGAAGCCAATCCGAGATGCCACTGGTTGTTATAACCTCCTCCCAACGGTCAAGAAATGAAAACTCGTGGTACGACCACATCAGAAGTTCATCAGGTATGACGAAGACAATTCTACAAGGCGTAGTTGAAGAAGGGGCCGGCAGAAGAAAAGATGGGAAGACACCGGGGACTTGACTGGCATTAGCTTCTCAAACACTCGGACAGAGAAACGAGCTCCAATTTAACAGTGGTACCCCATAGTGCTACAAGGTTAAGAGACTGAAGAGAAGTGAGATAATGAGCAAAGTGGAAAAAAGGCCATATGCGATTAAAAAAGGTCCAGATCACCGTGCGAATTTGTGCAGTCTGATCTGGGCATTCTCTGTTCATCGACATATACTACAATACTTATTGATTCCGTAAGCGGGCAACGACGGCCCTGATCAGCCTGCGCAAATGCTGATCAGGGCCTGCGTTGTCTGGAAATTGCATCGGGATCCTTTTCGTGCTGAAAAATAAAAGTTCCGAAAAGGAAAGAAAGTAAAGAAATGCGGTTTAGAATAAAATGTTCTAAAACTGACCAAATGTGCGAAACCTATGCTGACAGTAACAGAAACTGAGGAAACGACTGGAGCTACCGGACGGTGGGTCGGTCCTCAGACTTAAATTACGGCTCCCTCCTCAGTCTGTTTCAGATGGTACGCGCATGACTGCCAGTGGCTATAGACAGGCTTTCAGAAATAAAGGCTTGACATCTTGACAAAGTCTCCTAATAAGACATAAATTATTTGCACGAACTGTCAAACGCTATTCTCAAGAAAAAACACTCAGTTTATCGTCTGCTGCTTGTATACTTGCCCAGAGAGTGCTAAAGATTAAACGTTCTCTTATCTCTCTGTAATTTTAAGTGGCTTTTCCTTTTCCTGAAACTGGCCTTAGCTTCTCAAACACTCGGACAGAGAAACGAGCTCCAATTTAACAGTGGTACCCCATAGTGCTACAAGGTTAAGAGACTGAAGAGAAGTGAGATAATGAGCAAAGTGGAAAAAAGGCCATATGCGATTAAAAAAGGTCCAGATCACCGTGCGAATTTGTGCAGTCTGATCTGGGCATTCTCTGTTCATCGACATATACTACAATACTTATTGATTCCGTAAGCGGGCAACGAAGGCCCTGATCAGCCTGCGCAAATGCTGATCAGGGCCTGCGTTGTCCGGAAATTGCATCGGGATCCTTTTCGTGCTGAAAAATAAAAGTTCCGAAAAGGAAAGAAAGTAAAGAAATGCGGTTTAGAATAAAATGTTCTAAAACTGACCAAATGTGCGAAACCTATGCTGACAGTAACAGAAACTGAGGAAACGACTGGAGCTACCGGACGGTGGGTCGGTCCTCAGACTTAAATTACGGCTCCCTCCTCAGTCTGTTTCAGATGGTACGCGCATGACTGCCAGTGGCTATAGACAGGCTTTCGTGGTCCTGTTTGTTGTGTATGTATGATTGTGTGTGTGTGTGTGTGTACCTAACATGTATTTGTAATTTGGAGCTGCGTCAGAATTAAAGGTGAGGTTTCGCGCGAATAAAGCTGGTTTAAGCCCCACCATTACGAAAACACGCCTATTCAAATATATTGAAAATTTCACCACCAAAAAAGTTTTTTTTTGTTGTTGTTGTTTTTGTTTGTTTTTTTTGTTGTTTTTTTTTCTGTTTTTATTATTAATTTTATCATTATTATTATTATTATTATTATTATTATTATTATTATTATTATTTATTCCTCATCTCTCCTTCTTTTGGTGCCTTGAGAAGACTATACTTCGTGACTATGTCCTCTCCTGGGTAGCCTAATTTATATTTTTTGCGTCAGGAACTAAATTGTTCTTTACTGTCCCCTCCATATGTGAGATATCAGGAGGTCTGGGCCCAGTTGTTCAAACAACGTCGTCAGCTTAACGAGCTCGTTAGTGGTTAAAATGTTAACTGTTCTAGTAAGAACAGTATCTAATTCACATGTATTTTTGCTAAAAATGTGAGTAGCTACCCACATTTTTTTCAGCAAAAATATTAGCAATTATGCCATATTTAGTTCTTATTTACAGAACGCCGAGCAAAAAACGACTTTCTGACATGTCGAAAACACAGTAATTTAGTTCATTCTAACAGTAACTGTGTCCGAAGGAAACAATTTAAATTAAATGTCATGCCATTCATTTTTTCCAAAAATAAGGCCTGACATGTCCTTTGAAATGAATGAAATGAATTACAATGTTATGCCTTTCTTTTTGTGAAAATAAGAAAAGCGTCATTTATTAACCGTCAGTTAATTCCACGTAACTAAATTAAATATTGACAATAAAGTGTGGGTATATGACGTATGTAACACAATATCACGCGACTGAATAATTTTATGAATGAATTTTATAATACAGGTGTATTCAATCTGACAAGATGTTAAATTTATCTCGAGTATTATGACGTGCTTTCAAGTCTATTTTAAGCATTATAAGGAGGCTCAATAAGCGTGGAAAATTTCCCGCCATTTGTTACAAGCGAGGCAATTTTTGTGACTTCTAATTGTTTTCCTGCGCTCCAGGCCCTTTCTAAAAAGGGATCTACTCTAGACCCCTTTTCGGAAGGGAACTAAAACAACTTTGATACAGTTCCCTTCCCTGAAATATATTAGTCCTCTTAAACTCATTTATATACTGTTATCGTATATTTACTTATATAAGAATCGCTGGATTACCGTTGTCTGTTATTTCCTAATGAAAACAGTCCTACATCATTGTAAAGAATTTATATCATTAATAAACAAGATCAGAAAACGTCACCGTCTCAAAATATTCTCAACAATTATTATTTTACCCAACATAGATAAGACCGTTTTATTACATATAAGCCGTGTTGTGGGAATAGAACTTGTGAACTGCGCATGGCCAGACCGGATTGCTTTGTTTGTTTGAGTTCTTCTTTTATGACATTTCAGGTCTTTTGGGTCATTTTGTGTCGTCTACCAGAATGGAGGGATGTAGTGGAGAGGAAAGATACTAGAAAAGAGAGAAGTATGACGGAAAAAGGGGACAACAGTGCAGAAACAGCAGAAAATACTGACAACCCTACCCTCCACCCCACGCCCCCACCCCCCAATCCTCCTCCCTTGCTGTAAGTACAGCAGACCCTTATCAGATCGCGCACACGCATTTTTATCAGGACAGAAAGTCTACATTATGTATATTTTGGCAGGTTGGAGTTTGTGTGCCCTTTCAGCGCATACCCAGTCAGCATTCTACGTAAATCTAAATCGGGCCGACATCGGCCCGTCAGGGTACCTGACGGGCCGATGACGGCCCGATGTAGATTTACGTAGAATGCTAGCTGGGTATGTATTACGACGTGGTCCTTGGGGTTGACATATGTGAGAAATTTGCCGGAAGTCGATTTTCTCTCCAGGTGCTCGTTTACCCTAACAACACGTGTCAGCAGCAGACGACATTCTAGGTTATTTCCCAAGAAGATAAGGCTTAGATTTTCATGTCAAACATAGCCTTTAGGGGTGCAGCCAGGAACTTTATGAAGATGAAGCTTACATGTACTAATAGTACTCTGAAATTTCAGCCGAGGCACAGCATTTCGTAAAAGATTGCAGGCGAGCCCAACGTCCGTCTCATTATGAAAACATGCCTATTCAAATATACTGAAAATTTTACCACCAAAAAATGAAAATTTTCAGATAAAAAATCTGATATTTTCTCATATTTCTGCTCGCAACATAGATTGTGGGTACTCGTTAGAACCACGTCGACGAGGCGGTTCTAACGAGTACCCACAATCTATGTTTTTGAGCAGAAATAAGAAAAATAATGCATACCCCTGTAAACCCCAATTATACTATATAAAAGTGGGGTTTAAGGGGGTCAAAATTATATAGATATGTTTTCGTAATGTAAAGAACGCTTAGATATTTGGCTAATCAGCGCAAAGCCATGACTCTGATCAGCCTGTGCATTGCTTAGCGGACATGTGGTCTTGTAGGAAATGCTGCGTTCCAGTCCATTCGATGTCATCTGAACAAATTTGAGGTGAAAATAAGGTTAAATTGCCATATTTATGTTAAAAGCCCGGGCTTCAATTGAAAGCTTCCTCCTGGCTACGCGTCTGGCCTTTTTTTTTTTTTTTTTCTCAAAAATAAAACAAGCTAAATAAAACTATTATAGAATGTCATGAGCAACAATTTTGAATCACGCTCGAAGGGTTAAGAGTGGCCTTTAAAAGTAACCTAAACACCTGCGCGTAAACTTACTGAGAATAACGATAAACCTAAACATTCCTTCTCAGTGGAGTCACCTTCTCTACAAGTGTATCTATTTCCCTTAAAAGGGAAAGGGAATCATATGGTGATATAACAGAGAGACAGAGGAGTCAGAGGAGTCATGGCGGAAGTTTCATCAGGGACATCCGAGCAGAATTGCAATTCAGAGATGTTAGACAGCTGGAATGTATCCACTGCTGACGCATTGAACGAAAGTGCATGGAGGTGGTGGTGAGGCGTATAGGGTGTGAAGCACGGGATAGGAGGGATAGCCATTACAATTCAAAAGCGTAGAACTCATTACGTGCGAAAATAAATATTTGCAATAAAGAGACAGCAACTAACGCTTCTTTACATTTCTTTTCCCGGACAGAGTGACATCGTATACTACTGCTGCTCTTTAATGAAAGAATTTAACGCGTCCAAAATAGGGGCTACTCTTAAAGGAAAGAATTTGCTCCCAGAGGGAGCAAATTCTTTCCTTTAAGAACAGTCCCTATTTTGGAAGTAGTACTACGGAGATTTTTTAAGATTTTTACTGACTGTGCGTAAAAATAATTCTGTTATGGGGACTATAACATAGGTTATTATTGAAGTCCAAACTCATGAATTAATAATTTGTAATTTGTCGTCTTAACCTTTACCACTCTCTGGGCTAAATCAGCAGACGACAAAGTGATGATATTTTTTTTTTTTTTTTTTTTTTTTTTTTTCATATTTTTTCTATAAATCAGGATTAAATATTTCATAAGAAAATTATTTCAATATGTCGTCTGCAAAAATATTTACTCAGAGTGCTAAATGTTAAACCAGTATAAAATATAGCTTAGTAAATTTAATTCATTCGAATCATACCCGTTGGAAACTATTTGAATGGAATATAAACCCACACTTTCTGAAGATAAAACGTCACTTATGTGTCGTTATATGTAAGTCTTATCCGCCATAAAAGTTCAAAAGTTTTAAGACAGTGTGTGTCCTTGAAAAGTACGATTAAGGCAGTTTAAGGCCGAATTTGTGTTTAGCATTATGAGTAAAATTTTTAGCAGACATTCTATTGGGACATTTTCTTTTTTTCCCAGGAAACGGGACTTGACATTTCATGCAAATTGTCTCCACTGGAGACAATTTGCATTAACTGTCAAATCCGGTTTTCCGGGGGAAATTAAGAAAAATAGCATCAGTTTCGTCAGCTGAATTTGCCCAGAGAGTGGTAAAGGTTGGTTTAGATTGTGCAGGTAAGGGGATTTCCCTATATAGTTTTAGGCGCGGTTAATTTTTTACGTGATGTTGCGTTTGAGTGATTAATTTGCTGATAAACATGTACTTTTGCAGATGTAGTAGCGTTATTTCAATGCGCATGCCCGGCCTCTAGCAAGGCCACATGCCTTGTTCTTTGGCTGCAGTTTCTCCTTTGCAAACCGATTATGTGAGCGAACAGCACAGATTCTGATGAGACTGTGTGATAGCTTTAACTCACACCTTATTTGCAATTATACGTGTGGTCAATTTCAAAGAAATGTAGAAACACGTGAGCGGGGCAGGGGTGCTTCTGAAGGGGGATCTATTCAAAAAGGGAAAAATGTGCCTAAGGGGAGAAACTTCTTTCCATTTAGAGCAGACCCCTCTTTCAGCAGCCAGGAAGCAAACAGGAAGTCACAAACAATTGTCTCCTTGTACAAAATGGCGGAAAATCTGTCAAGAGTATGCATTCTCCTTAATCTTTACCACTCTCTAGGCTAAATTAGCAGACGACAAATTGATTATTTATATATATATACAGTCGACTCTCGTTATCTCGAACTCCAAGGGACTCTATGAAACACTTCGAGATATCCGTAGTTCGACATATCAGATTTACGGAACTGAGAAAAAATCAATTAATCGAACAACCAACTTTAACAGAATGAATACGTAATTTGACTCCTAAGTTAGAGATATATTGAAAATATTGTGGAAAAGAGGAGAAATTGCTCCTAAGGAGCAATTTCTCCTCTTTTTCACAATATTTTATTGACTGTTGGTAGACCTCTGTGTTAAAACAGGGACCAGATTATCACTTCGAGATAAGCGGTTATTCGAGATAAGCGAGTTCGAGATAACGAGAGTCGACTGTATATATATATATATATATATATATATATATATATATATATATATATATATATATATATATATATATATATATATATATATATTACAGAAAACAGGTTTTGACATTTCATGCAAATTGGATACAATTTGCATCAAATGTCAAAACCTGTTTTCTTGGAAAAATAATAAAAATATTTCAATATATCGTCTGCTGAAAATTTTACCCAGAGTGCCAAGCGTTAAGTACTTATATTGCCTATTATTACAAACTGTTCGCAAATATTACGGTATACCCTTTATGTTACTAGTTGTAATGGCTACCGCTCCTATTTTTTACGCCTTAGTACCACCTCCATTAGACTAGCTACTAGTCGGATATCAATATTATTTTCATCAATCAATTATAATTATTAATTTACTTAATGAACTAAGGGCCATCTACTACTTACTGCTTGCCTCACCTCTTTGATACCAGCAACTAATCTTGGAGATATCAGAGACCAACTATTAGAGACTGGTCATACAAGATGTCATACATAAATTCAGCTTATAGTTTGGAGTGATAAAACATGACATCAAGGTCTAGGAGCTAGTCTACACCTCCATGAACTTGCAGAGACATTAGGAAGTTCAAAACTCCCAGCAGTGGAAACATTCCAGCTGTCTATTGACCCTCTATTGCAATTCTTCCGGGATGTCTGCACTGAAACTTCCGCTATGACTGGGGTGGTCGGGTGTGGCGAAGGTGTCGCGTATTTTACATCACCGGGGCGTCCAACTGATTTTGGCTTACAGTTGGGCAAAGCCTGCTATCCTTTTAACAGGTAAGGGTATTAGGGGGATGTTTTTATTTCTTCTGTTTCTTCACTTCCATTGCTGTTCCTCTTTCTTCCCTGTACTTCTCTTTCATCTCCTCTACTATCTCTTTTCTCCCTCCCTCTGGGAGAAGATACAAAATGCAGAAACACGAGAGCGGTTAAACCCCAACGCAATCAATCAATCAATCAAATCCTCTATGACTGGAACTCCTCTGTTCTAGAGGTGTTATATCACCATTTGATTTCCTCTTACGTTTTAAATCTTTGACTACTACAGGCAATAGGCTTTTGCAAACATCGCAAATCCCAGTTGAGAAGGCTCATAATGAGGCGTCTCATCAGGATCTACGCTGTTTGACATTCAGTTTTTCAACTTTACACATCACGAAAACATGCCTATATAGATTTGACCCCCTTAAACCCCATTTTATATAATAAAACTGGATTATTTTTCTTATTTCTGCTCAAAAACATAGATTGTGGGTACTCGTTAGAACCGCCTCTTTTGAGCAGAAATATGAAAATATCAGTTTTTTTTATCTGTAAATTTTCAGTTTTTGGAGGTGAAATTTTCTATATAGTAGTATAGGCGTCTTTTCGTAATGATACAAACTTCTATCTAATAAAAAAAAAAAAACGTGATTCAGCTAAATTCTCTTCTGTTTACACTTTCGTAAAGCGCAATCACGGTTGCCGCAGATAACATTTTGAAATCTTTCTTTTTTTTTTTTTTTTTTAATATTATTATTACTTTTCAGAAAAGATAATACTTGACATTTAATGTGAATCGTCTGCTAGAAAAATACAATACAATAGAATGTCGTCTGCTACAATTTTGCTTGGCTCTTAAAGATGTAACAACTGCTGTAAGTTGTTGAAGAGTCCAGCGAACCAGGATAAATTAGTTTGGTTTAATGCTTAGCATGCTGGGTAAAAATTCAGCAGACAGCATTTCTAAATATTTTGTTGATTTTCTCAGAAATAAAGGCTTGACATCTCTGAGGTACAAAGTCTCCTAATAAGACATAAATTATTTGCACGAACTGTCAAACGCTATTCTCAAGAAAACACACTCAGTTTATCGTCTGCTGCTTGTATACTTGCCCAGAGTGTGCTAAAGATTAAACGTTCTCTTATCTCTCTATAATTTTAAGTAGCTTTTCCTTTTCCTGAAACTGCTTTTGTTTATCATTTCAAAGATGACCGTGACCATGGTGACACTTTCCCGGTTAGTCATATACAGGGATAAAAGGGCATCGCATATGCGGACAACGATGGCGGGTCGAGGGCCAAAACCATTACGAAAACACGGCTATTCAAATATATTGAAAATTTTACAGCAAAAAAAAAAAAAGGAAAGTTTTCAGATAAAAAATTCTGATATTTTTCATATTTCTGCTCAAAATATACATTGTGGGTACTCGTTAGAACCGCCTCGCCTAGGCGATTCTAGCGAGTACCTACAATCTATTTTTTTTTCTCGCAAAATAAGAAAAATAATATATGCCCCTGTGAACCACACTTTTATTATATAAAAGTGGAGTTTAAAGGGGTCAAGATTATATAGGCGTGTTTTCGTGATGTACATGTAACCTGAGAAAGCAGCTCTGTCTCTGTGTATCGATACCGTATCCATGCAGTCATTCTGTAAGCAGATAGCGAAGAACCTAGTGAGAAATGTGCAGGCTAATATAAAACTTTTGTCATATGACCCATTTTCACATGACCCCGATGGCTCAGATTTGAATTAGACAAAACAAAGATCACGTTTCTTGTGTATTTTGTAAAATATCCAAGAGTAGCCCTGAGAGTGCCACTCCTTCAGCAGTCATCACGAAAACATGCCTATATAATTTTGACCCCTTAAACCCCACTTTTATATAGTAATACTGGGGTTTACTGGGGTAGACATTATTTTTCTTATTTCTGTTCAAAAACATAGATTGTGGGTACTTGTTAGAACCGCCTCGCCGAGGCGGTTCTAATGAATACCCACAATCTATGTGTTGTGCCGAATTATGAAGAATATCAGATTTTTTATCTGAACATTTTCACTTTTTTGGTGGTAAAATTTTCAGTATATTTGAATAGGCATCATTGTTTTCGCAATGTTTTCAGATACGCCAACGGATAGTAAAATGGACGTTCCAATTTTAGGAAGTATGGGAGGAAGTAAAGATGTTCGGATATTTAGCCGGTGAGAAGCCTGAGCAAACTGTAGACCCAGATGAGACGCCGCAGAACGCGGCGTCTCATCAGGGTCTGCACTGTTTGCCACTCATCCAGCAATTTTTAGACATAACATCGGATAGTAAATTATACTTGTTCAAATTTTAGAACAAGTATGATAAGGAGTTGCAGTCTCTGAATTATTAGGGTAAATACGAAAAACACAGTAGCTTTGGCTGGGGATTTAGACCTTGATAGCGATGGTACTTTAACCCATTTATGCTGAGTGGACTCTTCTACCATAACTCTTTGGATAAGTCCGTGTCTTGTTAGTTTAATTTTTATTGTTACCAGTTTTATAGATATTTCTGAAATTATCGGAAACCGCGCAGAACCTCATCAGAACCCGCATTTTACGGCGTCTGATCTGGGTCAACACTGTGTGCCAGTGTTCATTTTATGGGACGCTAGGCATAAATGGGTTAATGCATGCCTGATAATATTAATAGGAATTTAATAGGTTCTACCTATATCCGTGAGTCCAAATTATCATCACATGCTTCATAGATGGGTTGGCCAGATCTAACTGAATTTGATTTCAGACCACGCTTCTAATCCACTGCATGAATTGCGATATAACGTCCGTCAACAATATTTCAGTAGTTCAGAGACATTGCCTCCAAATTTGTAGGACTTTTACCCGACCCGATCACATGAATTCGGGTCCTGCTTAGTTACTAGCAGCTCTGCCATGGAGGCTTTAGGCAGCCCATCTATTTCGCGGGTCCCGATGGGCGGGGCCATGCTTTCCGAATACCGCAAACTAGTGTATGCCGATTACAGGTTCAACGACAATATACTATTGTTCGCTTTCCTGTCTCGAAGTTTTTTTTAAGATTATCACGTGAAAAAAGCGTAAAGTCTATCTGTTATCTAAAAATTTACATCAAAGTGTATCTTATGCATAAAACGAATCATGCTTAGCTTGTAAATAGACGGAGAACGGATAGAAATAAAATTAGAATTGGAGACAAAATTCAAAATGGCTGCGATCGCAATTTTGTAGGCTGACGTCATAAGTCTCGTGATTCAACCCCTTGCAATTGGAATGCTTGGCGTTATTCGCTGTTTTGTTGCTATTATCGGCACGGCCACCGTGTCAATAGTCTCTGCCAAATCACGGAACGCTTACTGATTTTCAGGATAAGCACCGAACCACCCATGCGTTTGTTGGACCATCACATTTTTGGTCACACACATCACTGGTCACATCGGTAGTCTATAGTATCACATCGGTAGTCTATAGTAGTGCGTCTCGGGGTTGGACGCACTTATAAAAATAATCGATCTTTAAAATCATTATTTTGCACATCGTTTGAGGTCTTGTTTAAAGACACGTTGATCCTTGTGGGTCGTTTTGTTTTGTTTTGTCTGTCAGAATAAAAGAAAAGGAATAGCAGAGGTACGCAGCAGAGAAAAAGAAAAAGAGATGTAGAGGCGGATTAAAGAAGCAAATGACAGCGCAGAAACAGAAGAGATACATGCCCCTTTTCCCCCACATGCTGCAAGTATAACAGGCTCTACTACAGTGAACCCTCGTTACAACGACAGCATTTGTTCCCAAAAATGTTGCCGTTAAAATGAATTTGCTGTTGTAAAGAATCCATAATAGGCAGAATGATATGTAAGAAAGACCTTGTTTTATTCTTGTTTCCTCACAGAACATATGTTTTAGATATTTGTTAGAATCGCCTCAGTGAGTCGATTCTAACATATATCTAAACATATATTGCTTGGAGTTTTAATGCAATATTCTTGCCTAATTTCTCATTAACTGTCACCTCTTAAGCGAAGGTTTCATGACATTCAATTTGTCATTATAACGATTTTTGTCGTTCTAACGAGTGTCGGTGTAACGAGGGTTGACTCTACCATGTTAAACCTATGCGAAATATATACATTTAGTCGATCGCTCCTGATAAAGCATATTGGGCATATAGTGTTTGGCGCTTCTAATGAGTACATACAATATATGGTTTCATGGAGAAATAAGAAATTGACATCTGGACATATATATCTGGACATCCCTCTTAACCCTTGTCATGCTGAATAAATTAAGATGCCACGCCCACTTCTAATTTCCAGCCAATCAGATTACTTGATCTGGGTTTTCGATAGAAATTCACATATTTAATGACAAACAGTGCAGATCCAGACCAGTTGGCTTCTGAAGAAGCCAACTGATCTGGATCTACACTGTTTGCTAAGACAGGGCATGTCGTGTTCAGCATGAGAAGGGTTAACTAGAGCTATCCATACAATGGCATTTCCCTTTTATAATTACCAGGCAACACGTGAGAAAACATACCGTCTGACATGTGCGCCCAATTAAGACTCAAGTCAGCCTGCGTATCCGCGCAGTCTGTTCAGAGTCTTCGTTGGACGTATGAAGAAATTTAACACCCTTGGCTATCCAAAATGCGACCAGTGAAGATTCTGATTTGATTTTTGACTGCGCGAATGCACAGGCTGATCTGTATATTCGGTGGGCAAATGTCCGATGGTACGCTTTCTGATGCTGCCGCTCATATGGGAATATAATGAAAAAATATTTATACAAACATCAGACATATTAATGCAGTATAAAATGTTGATAGAAATAACGAACCGAATTGACCGATTTTCGCTATATATCATTGGAGAATATATGGCCTACATGACATGCACTTGATAACGCAATGAAAAAATGTTTTTGTTTCATGAAGAATTAGGTTATACGTCAAATTAAAGAATGACCAACACTAAAAAATAATAGTTGATAAATATTTCCAGGGAAGAGAGTAAGAACAATTATTACAAACAAACAATACTACTGAACCCATACAAAAATTGTAACAAATAAGTACAGGTAAGATTAGGATGACGTAAGACCGAATTAAATACGATTGACATTTCTCAAGCTGTCAGGTCAGATATGAAAGGTATTAGATCACTTTCACGCATAAATTTTACATGTAGTTTGGGAGTGTTATTTGTTTGGCAATGGATGGGGTGGGGCTGTTAAATGATGACTTATGCCGTCGCAGTAATGTAAACCAAGAATGTAATGTACATCCGGGCAGTCACAAAGGGAACAATAAGGCTTTGACCTTATTATTTCATTTGCCAGATTTATGTGCTGACTACCCAGCTAGCATTCTACGTAAATCTACATCGGGCCGTCATCGGCCCGTCAGCTACCCTGACGGGCCGATGACGGCCCGATATAGATTTACGTAGAATGCTGACTGGGTAACAGGTTCAGCCAAGGAGCTTATGAGCTCTTGGTTCAACCCATTACAGAAATTCCTCTATAAGACGGTTACGACAACTTCAAGTCCCCCCCCCGCCCCCCCCCACCCCCCCCCCCCCCCCCACACACACACACGCGCGCGCGCGCGTGCGCACCAAATCCCTTGATGTAAGGCGAATGAATACATTTTCGGAGGGGATAACTAAGTAAACAAGAAGGATAAAAAATGTCTCCCTTATAAAAAGACGAAAAATCTACCAAGTGTATCCAGTCCCCTTTACCCTTAAAGCGCCAAGAAAACCTGCATCTGAAAATGTCGTCTGCTTACGTTGTCTGCTGAATATTCTTGCAAACTTCTCAAAGCTATTTTTGCATACAGGCAAACAGTGTGGACCCTGATCAGACTGCTCCTAAAGGAGCAGTCTGATCTGGGTCCACGCTGTTTGCAAAAATGACTTTTAAAATCACAAGCAGATGACAAAGCAGACGACAATTGTTGTGATTGGCGCTTTAAGGGTTAAATGAGATTTGGGTATGTGTGAATAAATATATTTAGTAATAAAATTCATAACATATTTCGGTATGAAGCCTAGGTATGAAGCAATAATTTTGGTGATGGATAAAGTTAAACATGTTGACGCCATTTTGCAAAGGAAAACTTTTCTTTTGAAGACAGGAAGTTGCCTTCCTTGCAGTTGAAACCTTTCCAAAAAAATAACCATCAGAAGAGATGGCAAAACCCGCGACCGAAAGCCAACATAGCCTCCAGAAGATTGTACATATAAAGAAATTTCACTAAAATACAAAATACCCTCTAATCCTCAAGTACTTTCTGCAAAGTATCGGCAAGACATCTGCAAGAATATACATCTCAAAGGGTGTTGAAGATATAGCGATCACGAAGTTTTTATTACCAAATACTAACAGGGGAGATAACTTAAAAACTGAAGCATTCAGAGTTGTGGTTCTTCAGGCAACATGCCTTCTCAAACTCGTGTACGGTTCTCCAAGCATCATCAATATACCTCGAAGAGTGTTGGAGCTATAGCGATCACAAGGTTGCTATTGCCAAACACTGTCAATGGAGTTAACTAAAAAATAAACAACAGCATCCAGAGTTGCGGTTCTTGTATGTGACTTACCTTCTCAACCCCCTGTACAATCCTACTGAGTATTATCAATATATCTTAACTGGTTAACATGAAATGTCAAAACCTATGTCCTGGATAAAATAAGAAAAACTATTTTAAAATGTCGTCTGCTGAATATTTTAGTGTTAAAGGGTTTCAGAGTTACGGCAATTACAAGATTTCTATTACCAAATACTGTCTAGGGAGAAAAATAAAACAAGAGACCCACGGGTCACAATTCACTCACCTGAGTAAAACAGTTACTGCATATCTGTAGATGCCATGCAACATTGCCACAGCAACTAGGACAGAAATTTTACAATGTCGTAAAAAGATCAAAGGTCGTCCTAGGCTCTACATTCGAAAACATCTGGTAGACCTTGAGTCTCCGATGCTATATACCAAGATTCAGCCTCAAAGCATTGTGAATGCGCATATGTCACACAAACGAATACGTAACAAATGTGTTACATATGCGTACAATTGTACGCATACGTAACAAACTGTTACGTATGCGTTCAACTATACGCATATGTAACGCATCACAATGTTAATGTGTTACGTTTGCGAACAACTGTACGCATATGTAACATGGGACAAGTTAGTGTGAGGTTTTCATATGATATGTACGAACCATACATACATATATCGTAACATCTGTTCATTCCTTGAAATAGCGGTCACTATATCGGAAACGTTTACTGTGACCGATTTGTTTCTTTGCTATGCATGTTTTTATTTACAAAAACAACGCTTTGGTATGTTGCCGAAACTTTTATGTTTATTGTAATATATTACGTGTATTATAAGCTCACCTGGAGTTTTGCTCCAGGTCGGCTTATGCCTTCGCCTGTTGTCCGTCGTCCATCCGTTCGTTAGCTTTTCACATTTTCAACAACTCCCAACCTGTGGAATAGATTGACTTGAAACTTAGTTTTGGCATTGGAACAAGCAGTAGATTAAAAATAGCTAAAATCGTTCCGATCGGAAATCCAAGATGGTCACCATGGGCGCCATCTTGAAAATCTATTTTGAACTCCTTCTCCTAAACTAAAAATCCAACTGACTCGAAACTTGGTATGAAGTATCGGGGCGACTTGTAGATATAAAATAAATAGTTAAAGTCATTTCGATTGGAAATTCAATATGGCCGTCATGACCACCATCTTGAAATTAATGTTAAACTTCTTCTCAGGGACAATTAACCCGAAAATTAGTAGGAAATATCAGAGTGACTTGTAAACTTAAAATCGTAACTTTCAAGTCTTTGGTTTGCCTATCCCAGAAATAGAAACAGGACCTTCAGCCTCGCAAGTTGAGCTATCGAGGTTGACCTAGCCCTTACAATGTTGAGTTTACAAAATTGGTCATTCTATTTGCGAAGATCTGAAATGTATCAATATTTTGTAGATACACTGTATGTATGTATCAATACTATAGCACACAAACAGTACAGACCATGTTCAAGGGTTGAATTCACAAAGCATCTCAAAGTAAGGTTTTCCTTATGCTCCAATTTCAAGTTTGTATTTTCAGGGAGCCATTGTTGCCACTTCCACAAACGTTTGCTTGCTAGTGAACAAAATACATTTTCACTGGCAGCAGCAAAAAAAAATGGTGTGGCCATAAAAGTTCGCGCAAACTCTAATTTTGAAATGCAAAGATAAGGATGTCACAAATCAAGATACTTTATGAATACGACCCAAGCAGGATCCCTCTGGGTCGGCACTGTTTAACTATATATGACCAGCGTCACTCTAAAAAGGTCACTTGGACTTTAACAACAGGGTAGACCCAGACCAGCGCGGCGTCTGATGTACAAGTTCTGTTCTGTATCAAAGACACAATCCAACAATATCGATTTTTCTTTGCAATTTTATAAGATTTGAAGATTTTGTATTGTTTGCACATGGGTAAATTTCGACATGTGGCATTCATACGCATATGTAACTGTTACATATGCGCACAACACATTTGTTACGTATTCGTTTGTGTGATATATGCGCACTCACAAAGCATTCTTAGTTCTGGAGAAGAAGGTTTTTAAGTGTTTTAACATATATGAGCATGACAGCCATCTTGTTCAATTGTGCAAAAGCATTTGAACAAATTGTTAGTACTATTTCGAAAGAAGGCCCCCATATGAAATCTGGTGAAAAATGGCAAGAGGTTTCAGAGAATAAGACATTTAAAGTTTTATACTATTTTCTACATGCCCAAGGGCAGATAAAATTTGGATTGTAAATAACAAGTTTTACTATTTTTACTACTTTAATCCTACATTATAAATTTCAGCCATTAGTCTTTAACAGATTTTTAGAAAAACAAAAAATTTAACCGTTTGTTTGGGGACGACAATTTGACCTTGTCATAGACAGGTCAAAGCTCATCCTAGGCTCATCATCTGAACAAACATGTCAGACCTTGAGTCCCCCTTTTTTTTTTTTTTTTTTTTTTTGTTGGTTTTTTTTAGGGGGGGGGGGGTTCCCACTTTTTTGCACCATATATGAGAAAGGCGGCCATTTTGTTCAATACTGTGGAACCATTTCAACAAACTGTAAACATTCCTTCTACAGAAGGCTCCATGTGAAATCTGGTGAAAATTGGCCATGCCGTTTCAGAGAAGAAGACGTTTAAAGACAAGACTCCATGACTTTAAACATGTATATAGTCAAGGGTCAAAGGCGTATAACTGCAAGGGGACAAAATTTTGATTGTAACTAATAAGTTTGATTTCTCTAATCATACAGTTCAGCTATTAGTTTTTAGTACATTTTCAGAAAATGATTTTTCAACATTGAGAGTATGGGGATGAAAATTTGACCTTGCTATGGAATGGCCAAAGGTAATCCTAGGATCATCATTGCATGGGGATGCAAATTTAATCTTGCCATGGAAAGGTCAAAGGTCGTCCTAGGATCATCTTTTGAATAACCTTGGCAGACCTCGAGTCGCCGATGCTTTATACCAAGATTCAGCCTTGAAGCTTTCTTGGTTCTGGAGAAGATTTTTTCAGCTTTGAATCTTTCTTGGTTCTGGAGAAGATTTTTTATGTTTTTACCATATATGGGCATGGCAGCCATCTTGTTTAATTACACAAATTGAGAATACCCCTTCCACAGAAGACCGAATGTGAAATCTGGTTAGGGTCAAGCTTTTCAGAGAAGACACTTAAAGATTATGAGATTTTTATACATGTATATTGCCCAGAGGCGAAGGTAGATAACCCTGGGGGACAAAATTTTGATTGTAACTAAAAGGATTAGCTACTTTGATCATACATAGTAAGTTTCAGCCATTAGTCTTTATAACACTTTGATAAAAAGAATTTTTGATATTTTCCCCATACAAATGCACTGGGACGTAAATTTGACCTTGCCGTAAGAAGATCAAATGTCAACCTAGGGTCATCATTTGAACAAATTTGGTAGACCTTGAGTCCCAAATGCTTTATACCAAGATCCAGTCTTGTAGCTTTCTCGGTTCTGGAGAAGAGTTTTAAGTGTTTTTACTATATATGGTTATGGCGGCCATCTTATTTAATGATGCAGAACCGTTTGAACAAATTGATAATACCTCTTTGACAGAAGGCTCAATGTGAAATTTTATGAAAATTGGTTAAACTGTTTCGGGGTAGAAGCCGTTTTAAGATTACGAGACTTGATACATGCATGTTGCCCAGGGGCAAGGGCAGATAACCCGGGGGGGGAGGGGTGGCAAAATTCTGATTGTGACCAAAAGGGTTTGCTACTTTGATCATACAATCTAAGTCTTGCTAGCTGTAAAAGTGCTTTAAATCCCCCGGTGGTTTACTCTACTGACCGTTCTTAGGCGGTGGTCCCGGTGTTAGTCTTACTCTTTGTTGCTTTGTGGTTTATTCTACGAGGCGATTTGTTGTATCTCTTTCCGTGTGTCATTTTGTTCTTGTGTTTTTCAGTCCTTTTAATATTGCGATTACCTCGCTTGGGGAAGAGAGAGCTAATCTTAGTGCTTTTAGTACGTTTGTTCGATTTAAGCTTGTTTGGATTTGTCGGTTTCCTCTTCCTCGTGGGGTCTGGGAAGGGCTGCGGTTTGTGATTGTTGCACTCCCTGGACTTTTCTCTTACCTTTTTTTTCAATTCATTTTAAGAAACTGAATCGTCAATATTTTCCCCAAACAATTGCACAGGGATGTAAATTTGACCTTGCAATAAAGTCAAATGTCAACATAGGGTCATCATTTGAACAAACTTTGTAGACCTTGATTCCTAGATGCTTTATACCAAGATTCAGCCTTGAAGCTTTCTCTGTTCTGGAGAAGAAGATTTTTAAGTGTTCTTTTTTTTTACCATATATGAGCATGGCGGCCATCTTCTCTATACTGCAGAACCGTTTGAACAAATTGATAATATCCCTTAGACAGAAGGCTCAGTGTGAAAACTGGAGAAAACTGGTCAAGCTGTTTCAGAGTAGAAGACGTTTTAAGGTTACAAGATTTTATATATGTATGTAGCCCAGGGGCATGGGCATATAATCCCGGTGAACAAACTTTTGATTGTTACTAAAAGGGTTTGCCACTTTGATCATACATTGTAAGTTTCAGCCATTAGTCTTTAATACATTTTGAGAAACTGAATTTTCAATATTTTCCCCATACAAATACATAGGGACGAAAATTTGACCTTGCCGTAAAAGGTCAAAAGTCAACCTAGGATCACCATTTGAACAAACTTGATATATCTTGAGTCCCCATTGCTATAAACCAAGATTAAGCCTCAAAGCTTTCATGGTTCTGGAAAAGAAGATTTTTAAGTGTACTTACGCCATACGGGGCAGGGCGGCCTTGATTAACAGACCGGGACCATTTGTACAAATTTTCAATCCCTCTTCAACAGAAGGCTCCACATGAAGTTCGAAGAAAATTAGTCCAGGGGTTTCAAAGAAGTCTTTCAAAGGTGTGGACGGACGGCAAGTGCTCACAATAGGTCATCCTGAGCCTTCGGCTCTGGTGAACTAAAAAGTGGCACCCAGATTTGTGTTTCTTGTATGCAAAATGTCTTCTCAACCTCGTGTACTACTCTACCAAGTATCATCAGTAGAAGAAATGGTACTGGACGTATCATGATCTTAAGGCTTTTATTACGAAAAATACTATTAGGTAAAATAACTAAAAAGCCGTGGCACTTAAGAGTTGTTGTTCTTGTACGTCTCATGTCTTTACAACTACCTGTACAATCCTAGCAAGTATTATCAATGCATCTGAAAAAGTGTTGGCGTTATCATGATCACAAGGTTCCTATTAACAAATACTGTCAGGAGGCATAATTCAAAAAACATCGCACCTAGAGTGTGGTTCTTGTACAATACAAACCATCTCAACCTTGTGTACTATCCTACCAAGTATCATCAATATATCTGAAAGGGTATTGGAGTTATCAAAATCACAAGGTTACTTTTACCAAAAACCTTCATAAAAAAAAAAAAAAAAAAAAAAAAAAAAAACTCATGAAGGGGAGTATTTTTAGTCTTTCGCAATTGGTTTTTCGCCATTCAAACTGAGCCGAATGTCGTATTTTGACATTCAAAATCTTTTATTGACATTCGAACTGATGCCGAACATTCGAAATATATTTTGACATTCAAGCCGAGGCCGAATATCGAATTTTGACATTCGAAATCCTGTTTTTTGAACTTCGAACTGAGACCGACTATCGAATTTTAACATTCGAAATCCTATCTTGACATTCAAACTGAGGCCGAATACCGAATTTTGACATTCAAAATCTTATTTTAACATTCAAACAGGGACCGTATTATAGAATTTTGACATTCGAAGTCTTATTTTGACATTCAAACTTGGTCCGAATAACGTATTTTGACATTAGAAATCTTATTTTGACATTCGAAATCCTATTTTGACATTCAAACTTAGGCCGAATATCAAATTTTGACATTCACTCACCTGAGTAAAACATTCAAACTAAGGCCGGAAAACGAATCTTGACATCTGAAGTCCTATTTTGACATTCAAACTGAGGCCGACTATCGAATTTTGATATTCGAAATCCTGTTTTGATATTCGAACTGGGCCGAATATCGAATTTTGACATTCGAAATCATATTATGACATTCGAACTGGGACCGAACATCGTATCTTTACATTCGAACTGAGGCTGAATATTGCATTTTGACAAATCCTATTTTGATATTCGAATTCGGGCGAATATCCACTTTAGACATTCGAAATACTATTTTGATATTCGAAATAATGCCGAGTACAAAATTTTGACATTCGAAATCCTATTTTGACTTATGAATTGCAGCCGACTATCATATTACGACAGTCGATTTTGACATCCAAACTTAGATTGATGATCGTTGGTTGGCATTCAAAATCCTATTTTTACATTCAAACTAAGACCTAATACCGTATTTTGACATTCGAAAACATATTTTGACATTCGAACTGGGGCCCGAATATTGCATATTGACAATCGAAATTCTATTCTGACATTCAAACTAAGGTCGAATATCGATTTTTGACATTGGATTATTTTGACATCCTAACTAATATTTCGGCCCGAGTTCGAATGTCAAATAGGATTTTCGAATGTCAAAATTTGATATTCGAACTCAGTTCGAATGTCACACTAGGATTTCAATTGTTAAAATACGATATTCGGTCCCAGTTCGAATGTCAAAAGTAGGATTTCGAATGTCAAAAAATGATTTTCGGTCTCAATTTGAAAGACAAAATAGGATTTCCATCGTTAAAATACGAGATTCGGCCTCAGTTCGATTTTCAAAATAGGAATTTGAAAGTCAAACTACGATATTCGGCCTCAGTTTGAGTGTCAAAGTAGGATTTAGAATATCAAAATTCGATATTCGGCATCACTTCGAATGTCAAATAGGATTTTGAATGTGCATTCGCTTTTACTTCGAATGTCAAAATAGAAATTTGAATGTCAAACTATGATATGAGGGCTCAGTTCGACTTAGGATTTCGAAATGACAAAATTCGATATTCTGTCCCACTTCCGGAATGACAAAACAGGAATATGATATTCGGTCCCATTTCGAATGACAACATTGTATTTTGAATGTCAAAGTACGATATTCGGGCTCAGTTTGAATGTCAAAATAGTTATTATGATTGTCAAAATTCTTTTTTCAGCCTCAGTTTAAGTGTCAGTACAAGATTTTGAATGTCAACATACGATATTCGGCTCGGTTCGAATGACGAAAAAAATAAAACGAAAAGCGAAAAATGAAAAACAAACCTTTCGTTTTGTTAAGTTAAATGAGACTGCTACCGGGAAATACGAAATGTTTCACAGTTAAGGTTTAACTGAATAGAGGGGTATGACTGTAAACGCAACATTGCGGCTTATTGATAAACAACTAGAATTTCGAGAACCGGATGTGTCACCTGTTTTAAGCGCCAACCATTTGATATGAAAACAGAAAAAAAAAAACAATGTATTTGTCCTAATAATCACTCCTATCCACTGACCGGTATTTTACAGTGATATATATTCCACTGAAATCAATGCATCTGCAAAAAATATTGCTCGGAAACCAATATTAACACTAGAAAAAGAACAAAGCAAGAGTTGTCCTTGTTGCATCTGACACTTCTAAATGACCGGATATATGTCCCTACCCAACCATGTCAAATTATCTCAATTAGCATGGGAGATATGGCCTGCATAAAATTTCGGCTTCAGAGGGCATTAGTACATAATGAAGATAGTTAGAGTTGTCTTTCTTATATGTGACACACCTACAGGTTTTGTTTGTGTTGAGGTTTTACGGCCCAGTCAACCCAATGGGGTCATGTCGAGCGCGGTCAGTTTACCTAACCACACGTTTACTGGGCAGGCTTAGTCCTCTAAGCGGTTAACCAGTATTGTGCACAATCTTTCGCCAGAAACTGACAACTGCCCTTCTTAAATCAGCGGAAAGGAGAGAATGACCATAGAAGATATTTCATGAACAATCTCCACGAAAGAACCCGCGACCTCCTGGTCTCCAGTCGGACGCACATCCAATTGAACCACCGAGGCTGGCTCACACCTACAGGTACTTATCTATGTCTCTACCAAATAGTATCAAAATATTTCAAACCATTAAGAAGTTATGGTGCGCACAAGAATTGTCTTAAAAATTCGTTCAAGGGAGGTAACCAGAAGACTAAAGCAAGAGGTGTCTTTCCTGCATGCGATACTCCTGCTTGACCTGATATATGTACCTACCAAGTATTATCAAATTATCTCAAACAGTATGGGAGTTATGACCAGCGGAAGACTTTGGCTTCAAGGGACATAAGTATGTAATGAAGAAAGTGAATGTTGTCTCTCTTGCACATGATATGCTAACTGTCCTTATCTTTGCTTCTACCAAATATCATCAAACTATTTCAAACCTTTAAGAAGTTATAAAGTGCACAAGAATTTGACTAACAAATTCGTTCAGGAGAGATAAATAGAAAAATAACAAAGTAAGAGTTGTCCTTCTTGCATGTGATACTCTTACTTGACCTAATATATGTCAAATAATATCAAATTATCTGAAACAGTGTGGGAGTTTTGGCCTATACAAGATTTCGACTTCTGGGGAGATAAGTATATAACAAAGAAAGTGAGAGTTGTCTCTCTTGCACACGACATGCCTACAGGTTCTCCTCTTCATCCATTCCAAATATTATCAAAATACGTCTAAAGGTATCAAAGCTATGGAGCACATAAAGATGCGTCTACGTTCTTAACCCAACAACAAAAACTTAGGCGAAAAAGGGCCATAACTCGGCCGAAATTTTGTGGATGGTTAACAATATCGAATTTGACCTGTATTTTACAATGATATACCCTTCTGCAAACTCCTGACAAAATAAATGCATCCCTTCAGAACTTATTGGAAGAAAACCAACACCTAAACCCAACAATAGAAACTAAGTCAAAAAAGGCCCATAACTCAGCCAACTTTGGAGAATGAATACCAATATCAAACTAGACCTGTACTTTATAATGATATAACCTTCTGCAGACTTTAAATGAAATCGAGGCATCCTTCGAAAGTTATTGGGTGGAAACGAACAATAAAAACTAAGTCGAAAAAGGGACGTAACTCAGCCAAAATTTGGCGGATGATTACTAATATCGATCTTGACCTGTATTTTTACAATAACAAACTTCTGCACACTTTAAATGAAATCAGTACATCCCTTCAAATGTTATTGAGCGGAAATGAAAAGTGTGACGACGACACCGACGACGACGACGCGGACGGACAACGTGATCCCTATGTGTCTGCCATGCTAGGCAGGCGACATATTAATGACTGTGTTTGAAGAACGACAGACTTTAATGACGTTTCTTATGTTTAAATTTTCTATTCTTTTGTGTTATTCTGTATTTCCAAAATATTACCACTTTCAGTGTATTTTTAATGTATTAAAGATTAAGTATAGATAGGTTTAATTTTCCCCAAATAAAGTGTTTTTAAACGTAACAGTTTTGCTCTCTCTCTCTCTCTCTCTCTCTCTCTCTCTCTCTCTCTCTCTCTCTTCATTTTTATACTTCAATATCAACTTCTTGTTGAAGAATGATTTTAATAATTACTACTATCTGGGCAAAATCATCAGACGATAAAACAGGATTGGACTTTTTTTTTTCTTTTTTTTTTTTAATTATCAAACTTTACTGTCCGCGAAAAATGGGGAGAAATATTTCAAATTGTTGACTGCTGACCTTTTTTCTTACTCAGCGTGCTTAGTGTTATTGAATATATCATTACCAGATGAAAATTTGGGAAATGTACTTGATAACGTGTATAATAATTAGTGACTCAATTAGGGGACGTCCGTCCGTTGTACGAAAAAATATTTTTCCCATATTTGTTCAAAAATTGACAATAACAAATTCGAGGGCGACTCATGATTATTTTTATCAAAAACGTGTCATCTTTTCTCACGCTCCATCTAAACGAGCTACTTTCAATTAACTTGAAGCACTTAGTATAGCAGACAACATTCTATTTATAATTATTATTATTATTATTATCCGGAGAAAATAAGACCTGGCATTTCATGTGAATCATCTGCCAGGCAGACGATTCACATGAAATGTCTAGCCTTATTTTCTCAAAAAATACATAAAAAAATAAAATGTCGTCTGCTGCAGTTGTGATTAGCACATTAATCGTTTACAAGGGCCCTAAACAAGAAGCAATATTTTAAGAAAAAGTATGCTGATCTTTTTTTTTTTTTTTTTTTTTTACTTTTCCACGCAGACTTATTGTGCGATATCTAATTATTATTGTCTCAGTGAGATAGTTTTAACAGAACTTCACATCATTTTAATGGAGAAATAATATTAATCCGATTAATCTAGAGTTACCATGTCATTTGTTACATCTTTATTAACCCTTAAAGTGCAAAGCAAATTTGTAGCAGACGACATTCTATTTTTTTTTTTTTTTTTTTTTTTTTTTTTTATTTTTCAGAGAAAATACTTGCCATTTCATGTGAATCGTCTGCCTAGCAGACGATTCACATCAAATGACAAGTCGTATTTTTTTCTGAAAACTAAAAAAAAAAATAAATAAATAATATGCTGTCGTCTGCTGCAGTAGTGATTAGCGCTTTTAGGGTTAACCAAACTTAATTACCACTGCGGTTATAAGTGTTTCATAGTTATTATGGTGGTTTTGTGGTAAAGTCCTTCCGATGATTGTTGACTCAGGTCATCATCATTAATGCGCCACTCCTCGGTAAAAGCTATAAGCAGCAAACACCCAGACTAGCCTGCTTACCCATGCAGTCCGACCAACGCATTCGTCGCGCGGTGTGTAGACACTCTTTAAAACTTCATGCTATCTGATGAGAGCAAAAATGACATACGGCAAGCTGGGGACGTGCGCGCTCGTGGATTCTGACTGTGAGGATAATTTCGGGTTTCCCACATCACGTGTTATATATTTATTGGCTATCATCGTACAGCGTCAACTAATTAAGATCGGATCTACTGTATAAATAAGGAGGATTTTTAACCCCGTTGTCGGAAAATAGCATTTTCCCATAAATCGAACAGCACTGGCACATGACCGGTTTGCATGCGCGCGCAGTCTGGCTAGCGTTTTCACTGCTTGCTACAGACATTGCAGTAGTTGCAAAAATAACCGCGACAAGTGAAAAGATGCAGTCTGATCAAGGCTTTTGCTGTCCGCTCACAAAATTACAACAAATATGGCTTATTAGCTATTGGCAGGATTATTAACTATTGGCAGACGTCTGCCAGCAGCCACCCGTTAAAAAGCAAATCAAGCAATTACATTACCGGTTTTTTCACAATTTTGACCAAAATAAGAAATCTCTGTCTGTATTGTATGATAGTACAGAAAGCATTGTATCATTTGGGTATATATACATATTTGCTTGTCAAACTTAAAAATGCAAATACAGTCGACTCTCGTTATCTCGAATTCCAAAGGACTCTCTGAAATACTTCGAGATATCCATACTTCGACATATCAGAGTTGCAGAATTGAGTAACAAAAATTCGAACAACCACATTTAAGAAATATACGTGGCAAAAAAAATTAGGGATATTTGTATGTACGGTGAAATAAAAGGAAACTAAGACATATCTGAAATCTGAAATTGATATATTTGATTACATCATTTCATTTACAGACAAAAATCCATCCGCTGGAGTCTGTAGCACTAGAAGTGAATGAGGAAATTTGTATGGAAGATCACTAGGGTCACCAATACAACCTCACAAATCTGTCAATATCGCGTATGTCCACCTGTTGCATCTATGCAGGCCACACAACGGCGACGCATACTCCTTATGAGTCTGGCAATCTGTAGCTAGGGTATCCTCTTCCACTCCTCCTGCAAGGCTGCGCCCAAAGCCTGGAGCGTTCTTGGTCGTGGAACACTCTGTCCTACACGCTGGCCGAGAATGTCCCAAACATGCTCGATTGGCGACAAGTCAGTGGATCGAGCAGGCCAATCGAGCTGATCCACATTGTTCTGCTGCAGGAACTGCTGTACTATCCTCGCCCGATGAGGTCTTGCGTTGTCATCCTGCAGCACTACGTGGTACCATAAGACTTCCTCCTCCATACCGGTCATGTTCAACAATTGCGCAGTTCGCTGTGAAGTCGATTCCGCACGGTTTGAACAGATTCTTTTATTCCAGTTCTTGAGAGACGTTCGCGCAGTTGTTCGGCGCTTACTGGAATAGGAGTGTCTGAGTAAACCGTGCGGAATCGACTTCACAGCGCTGGACTTAGAGCTCGGCGACCGTACGTTGAGGTGTCACTTTCCCAGAGACATAGACAAGCCAGGCTAGTGCCGGCCTCGGGGGCTCAGTTGGATGCGCCGTCCGACTGGAGACCAGGAGGTCGCGGGTTCAACCCCCGCCGAGGTCGGCAACATTCTTTCGTAGAGATTGATCATGAAATATTTTCTACGGTCATTCTCTCCCTTCCGCTGATTCAAGAAGGGCAGTTGTCAGTTTCTGGCGAAAGAATGTGCACAATACTGGTTAACCGCTTAGAGGACTAAGCCTGCCCAGTAAACGTGTGGTTAGGTAAACTGACAGAGTTCCACGACTAAGAACGCTTCAAGCTTTGGGCGCAGCCTTGCAGGAGGAGTGGAGGAGGATACCCCAGCTACAGATTGCCAGACTCATCAGGCGTATGCGTCGTCGTTGTGTGGCCTGCACAGATGCAACAGGTGGACATACGCGATATTGACAGATTTGCCAGGTTTTATTGGTGACCCTAGTGATCTTCCATACAAAGTTTCTCCTTCACTTCTAGTGCTACAGACTCCAAGGGATGGATTTTTGTCTGTAAATGACATGATGTAATCAAATATATCAATTTCAGATTTCAGATATGTCTTAGTTTCCTTTTATTTCACCATACATACAAATATCCCTAACTTTTTTTTGCCACGTATGTATGTGTAACTGGACTCTTGAAGTTAGAGATATATTGAAAATATTGTGGAAAAAATATTTTTTTGCCTGTTGTTAGATTTTCATGTTTAGGCAGGACCCAGATTCCCACTTCGAGATAAGCGGTTATTCGAGATAAGCGAGGTCGAGATAACGACAGTCAACTGCACTGTATATCACGGTGGGTAATCGGCATATTCGGAGCCGGCGGCTCCGCAAATGAAATGTTATGGAAAACTTCCGCTCCACGTGCGGCTCCGAAGTTGTAAATGGTAAACAATCAACAAAATATGTCACGGAGAGGTAGGTCTAAGATATCTTTTATTCTGTTCTTTTATGGATGTAATGAGAAAACAAGAGGACCATGATGGTCCTTAATGCTCACCTGGTTGAAAAGCAGATCAAGGTCACTCAATGTCAACAACATTCATTAATCTGCATGACATCTCTTAACATATCAACGTCCCGCTCATCTGCAAGTTTAAGATCTCATTAAACCCGACCGTTGGAGCTTTGCAGAGACAAGGTAAATGATATCAAAGCTGATGTTTGAAACTGCAGAAAAGAGTGGGCCGAAAATGAAATCGTGCGTAAACTAGCTTTAAAGAATAACAGTTCTATAAAAAAAAATGATGTATTGTAACCTCGAAATAGTTCTATGTAAACTGTAGGAGGAATTAGATGGAAATAAAGTCATATCTAAACAATCTTATGAGAGTATAAATGACTAACAAAATTTGATGTACTGTAACTGCAAAACAATTATGTGCGGTACCACCTCTTGGTCTTACTGTCCTCCAAAAGGAAAGCTGTAAGAACCAAGTTATGTAGGTAATTGTGACCTTCATCTCATTAATGAAGACAGTAAATATATTTTATTGCAACTTTTTACATATAAAAATGTGTAATGGGGTTAAGCCACAAATTCTCACAACATTTGTTACGGCCCTTCCCCTATCAAACGACAACAAGAAAATGCAATCACATGATTATGAGACATATACAAATAATAAATAACTAAATGATCAAGTGGAGATCAAAGTCCTTTATATGACTGATCTTAACCGAAGTGCATACATTACTTGTTCGGATTAAACGAATTGTCGTAGATCACTATCTATAATTGTGTCCGAAACTCTGACCGCTAACTCCATCCTCGGGCAACTGAGTGAGTGAGCGAGCGAGCGAGCGAGTAAGTGAGTGAGTGAGTGAGTGTTTTTCGTACCATCAACAGCTATGTCATACGGAGACGGGGACCTCGGTTATAGTCTCATCTCAAGGACTAGCGAAGCCCGAGACTCTTGGGCAAGGTCAAAGGCGTCGGGTCATACCAAATTGCATAAGACTATGCTTTATGGCAAAAGTTGCCGAGATGATACACACATTGAACAGAAGACAACTCTCAATTTTTGAACCCACACGAGTTGTCTTTTCCATTTAGGATCCAAGTACTTAAGTTTGATAACTTTTATGGCTGTAATATCTTTAATCGTGAATATATACATGATGCTTCTTCTATTTTCATTATTTATCAACGCCAAGATTCCTTGATGAACTGCAAATGGTTTTGTGCTGTGTTGAAGCACTCTATTACTGTATCTCAATTTATTATAACTAATTTTCTGATTCCCTTAGCATGGGGTCACGTATATCAAATGCACGAATTTGAAACCACCACTATGTTTAAAAAGCGCGAAACATGTACTATCAAATGCGCGACTTATCTGTCATTGATTTATGGGGATACCCGGAAACTGCAAACTACGACCTATATTAAGGTCAGGGACATGAACCGACCAGTCATTATACATAAGCAGCCAAAGTGGGCCGTATTAGGACCTACTATGTCATCGCTTGGTACAGCAAATATTCGTCAAGGGAAATTACCATGACTGAGTAAATGTAGTCGCTGAGCTGTTTCTTTATAGCATGCGTGAATATGTAAGAAATCACAACGCTAAGACTGCTGATAGGGGCGGTCGCCTGAAATTATATAGGCCTCTAGAACTGATTAGGATTTAAGCTTTTCCATTGAAAAAAAAAAAAAAAACAGATTCCACAAATAAAGGTCATTTTTGGTACCTGATCGCCCCTTTTTTGTCTTTGTCGGTGTTTAGTACGACCGTGGCTTCGGTTACACCTTTACCCAACGCTGTAGATTTGGCGCGTCACACTGTCACGATTCTGACCACGATTAACCACAATTTCAAAAGTCGTGGTGTATCGCCGTGAATCGTGGGCATATTCACGGCGGAATCTTGATAGACCTGGAAGAGTCATGGTCAGTCGTGAAAGATCGAGAAGGTCCATGACAATTTTGTTCATGTTCATAACAATTGTGACGCTAAGGCGACTTGTCACAGCCCAGTCGTAACTCCATCTGGCATATTCGTACCGTTGTCGTGCATACAATCGTGGCGTTTCAAAGGTGGTCTTTGCTGTCTTCAACGAAGATTCCGTACGATTGTGCCAGATTGTTCTACGATTTATCACGCATATGACACGAATGTGTACGATAACCGATTCCGCAACGGTTTATGTACGATTCTAACCGACTGATCACGACAACTACCAAGAATTGTCTTGAAAATACACGAATTTTTACGATAACCACCGATTCCGCAACGATTTATCTACGATTCTAACCGACTGATCATGACAACTACCAAGATTTGTCTTCAGAATACATGATGATCTATGACATTGCCTCTATGATTCTTAACAAAGAAACTACCACTTGCGCCACGACAAAATGGAAATTGGAAAAAAAAAAAACAAAAAAAAACAAAGAAACGTAAATGAAAAAAACATTAGTAATTTAAGACGTTACTCACATACTACCAGTAGCACATTTACGTAATGCTGATTGTGAAACTTCAATATTACCAAATTACACGAAATCGCCAAAGAGATAGTATTTGCAGCATAAATACCGACCTCACTGGCCCAATAACGCATCTGTCTGGCATGAGGGAGGTCGCTGAAGCGATCCATGGGATCGTCAACATGCCTTCGTTTAGATTGGTCTCGAAATAATTTTACGGCCAGTCTCTCCCTTCCGCTGACTCAACAAGGGTAGTTGTCAGTTACTGGCGAAAGAATGCTCAACTAGTAATTATGAACTGCCAAGAGGCCTGGTTTGTCCTAGGTACAGTGTAACTGACCTCGCCCGACTTTATATGTGTTGAAGGACCATAAACTCTATTACATCACCATCACTAAAGTCTAAATGTTCACACAAATGTCCTAACACAGTCACTCAGATCATATCGAGGGTTGAGCGCAAGACTATGGTAACTCAAACATATTTTTGAAACCCTTGTTTAGGGGCAACTTGGACCCCTTTGTAAACAATGCAAATTTAGGTGCCATTGCTCATACGAGCAATGGCACCTAAATTTTCATTGTTTACTTAAAGAAATGTTGTAATCTTCCTAACGCCTTCATGGTGAGGAGATTAGGTTTGGGGAAAAACAACCATCTGACATACGCTAGTCTTGCGCTCAACCCTCGATATTGTTCTTCCATGGTACTGCTCCTACAGGTAAATTGTAGTAATGCGTCTGGCGCAATCGCTATGCTTTGGCTGCTCTTGTTGTTCCCACAAACACTGTTGTTCCTGTCTTGCATGTTCGCATCGTTTCCCTACGCCCCAGGAATAACTCCATTGTTGTCGCCCTCTTGATCCAAGGCGACATTCTGAAATGTATGGTACTGTAGTCTCATAATAGTATGCAGACAACAGCAGGTCAAGCCGATCGATTCCACTACCTGTGGTCTGTTGCATGGTGGTGAGAAGGCATCTCAATCTGTTACTCAAATTGCCGAAAGCATTCTCCATTACTCGACTACCCCTGAAGAGTCTGTAGTTCAATATTCTTTCTGTAATCGGCAAATTACGGTTTGAAAATGGTTTCATAAGCCATGTCCTTAAAGGAAAAGCGTCATCTTCGATAATAAATATAATATCGGACTATCGATATTAGGGAGTGGGTCTGCTTCAGGAAAACCTATGGTACCATTCTCAATGACCTCTTTCAGTTCTGTCTGGTTAAAAACTGCGGTGTCAGATGCAAGATCATTCGCCCTAAATTCGACCCAGATAAACGTGTAATCGCCGTCCTTCAGTGCCATTAAAACAGTGGAATGGAAGCCTGAAGTAGAGTGATCCGCCGTTCTATGAACACTTAACAGCGATATGTTCCCATCCAGGGTATCTAAGGTGTGATAAAAGTTCCATCTAGAGCCAAACTGTTCGGCAAATTCCTGCCACTCTTCTGGTGCAATTGGACATGCTATAACCTCCTCTGCATATTCCTCGATGCTTGTTTGGCAGACGTCATGGATGATCAGAGAAATAATGTTAAGACCCGCTCGCTAACCATATATCAGTGTCCTATAGCTATCTCCTGTCGCTAAATGGTGGAGGGTTATAACCAGCTTCAAACCGGAGTCCAGTGCCTTTCTGTAGCAGGTATCGTTCTTGATTAATCTGGGGCCCAACCTGAGAACAAGTTCCCGAAACATTTCCGGGTCCTTTCTGACAATTTCCTTAAGGCAGATAATCATACTGCTCATACTGCCCTAGAACAGGTCGTCTCTCCAACCATGGCCTGACCCAGTATCGTCTCATCCGTCTCCTCCTCTGCTGTCTGTTGCGCTGGTATGCTAGCATCAAGGTTATGGCTGCATTGTTGCATGTCTGCCGTCTCCATCTCCAGTTCTTCCAAGTTCTGGATCAGCCGTAGTCTTTGCACAGATTATAAGAACATTTTCAATCGTTGTGAACGTCTCAGAATTCTGAAAGTAAATGGATGTAAACCATTCGGGGTTTTCATGTATACCTCATTCGTCCCCAGTCGTATAGGAGCTTGATTAATCGTTGGTCGGTAATAGTTTTACAGCTGTCGTGTTTAATT
Source organism: Anodontia alba (assembly GCA_964016985.1). Taxonomy (NCBI): domain Eukaryota; kingdom Metazoa; phylum Mollusca; class Bivalvia; order Lucinida; family Lucinidae; genus Anodontia; species Anodontia alba. The sequence goes on from OZ024834.1 coordinate 40,907,186, forward strand.
GTCTATAATCGTCTATAATCGTCTGTAGTCGTCAAAGCTTCGTGCATTACTGTAATTCGCTCCTGGCAGAGGCGCAGAAGAAGCGTAGCAAGATCGTCCTAGGCCCTAGAAGGTCGTATATATTCCTGAAAAATCTTGCAAATTCTGATTCATAATCGTATGGATGTCTTGGATATTCGTAGCTTCACCGTGAAAAGACCGTCAGTATTCGTGGAAAGAGCGGATCGCAGGCAAACGACTAATACGTCCACGGTTTGTCGTGGAAAATCGGCGTTGAAATCGTTACAGTGTGTCCAGGGTTGTGGTATTCATATCATATTCTCGTTACATCTGACTTCTTACTTTTCACTTACTACTTCTGACTCCCTACTGCCGAGTTCCTACTTCTGACTTCCAACTTCTGACTCCTCACATTCCACTTCTTACTTACGAATGAAAACTATGAACTAAGAAATGAAAAAGTTAAAAGTAGGAAGTGAAATCAAGCAAGTCACCACCGGTAATTCGCCTGAGCCGTTTTTATATATTATGTATCTAAAATGTAGTCAGCGACATTCTGAGTTTAAAGATCAGTATTAAAAAAGATGGATGCATATTTGATAAGTTGCTTGCCATTTTACTTCAAACATCTTTTAACTCTTAGCATGCTTGATAAAATCTTCAGCAGACGGCATTTTGAAATATTTTTCTTATTATTTTTTAGAAAACAGTCTTTGACATTTCGCGCAAATTGTCTCCTTTTTGGAAGAAAATAAGGAACAATATCATCCATGTGTCGTCTGTCGAATCTGCCCAGAAACTGGTAAAGTTTATGTTCGAGTCGGAGTCGTTTTTGGAGTGTAAATAGCAACTTACTGACGCCTACTTTGTAATTACTTCATTAAAGCGATATATGAGAATTTAATGGAATATTGAAAATATGTTGCTTGCAATACTATTCATTTGCCAACTATAGGTTTTCACTGACTGCTTGAATAAATGTTATATGCACGCATGTTTAACTTCGCACCGTGTCAAGCCTAAAATAATCATAGCAGATGCAGCCATTAACAAGACCTTTTAAGCACATCTAGCTGCATTCAAATGAAGTTCTGTTCAATGCGCTTAGGTTTCTTAATTTTAAACATATTTTATTTGCATTCTTCAATACAACATAGATACTCACAAGACAAGAAATAAAAACAGGATTAGAATGGAAGCATATAAATACTGATAAGATTCTTCTCCTGTAATATATATTTATCAGCTGTTGATTTGATGGCAGTTGATAGCCTAAGACAAAATTCTACACATTTATTATACATAAGAAGATATTGCTAAATGATAAATATTATATTTCAGTATATATATGATAACTATATGACATTTTGGAACAGAGAAAAATTAAGAGAAAGAAAATAAAAGGAAAGCTACAAAAGTAATACCAGTGGAAAAATGTGTGCAAAGTGCCAATGCAAAGAGAAATATTGCAAAAATACAATACAAAATTTCGGGGAAAAAAATAGAATACTATGAAGAACAATTTTAGAGCGACTAAATAAAATATAATAATAATAATAATAATAATAATAATAATAACAATAATAATAATAACAATGCCAACAGTAATAATAATAATACTAATTGTAACAATAATAAAAATAATTATTATTATGATTATCATTATCATCATCTCCACCACCATCACCATTACCATCATCATCATCACTACCACCACCACCATTATCATTATCATCATCATCATTGTCACCATCATCATCATCATCATCATTATTATTATAAGCAGTAAACAGAGAAAAATAGAGAGAGAGGGCACAAGCTTACTTCGTTAACCAGGTTAGTGGATCTGAAATTTGTTTCGGTAGCATTCGCAAATAGTTTCCATGGTCTGATACACAAATATTGTACGTCAAAATCGCTTAGTTTCTATTATAAATTTTTGGACCTTTTCAAAGATTGTTTTGTTTGTTTCTACAGCTAGTGTTAACTCTCCTTGTAAGAGAAGATGTAAAGATGGGGTGTGATACAAAAAGATAGAGTTTAAGAGTTCGTTACGTTGAGCTTGGTATTTATGACAGTGAAAAAAGAAATGCTGGGCATCTTCTACACTACCGCAACTACACAGAGGAGAGTCAGTAATATTTTTCATAAAAAGATCTTTATTTAGAGAACTACAGTTTGTACGTAGGTTTCTTAGAATCACTGGACAAACTTATAGTAAAACATCCACCAAATAAGGACACAATTTCAAGAAAAATCTGTAGAGGCCAGACAGAGAAAACGAGTAATAATTCTTGTAGGTGTTTTTTTTTATTATGCTAGAGGTCAGATAGGGTTGCTCATTCAATTTCAAATTTGAAATAGCTCAGCTTAGCAATTGAACGCTGACAAAAATCTAACAGCTTTTATGCAAATTGTGTACCGATCAAATAGTATATACCCAAATCATACTAGGGGTAGTGTGGTCAGGGTCTGCATTGTTTGCCATTCCGTTGCCACAGTTTAGGCATATACTAGGTAACAAAACGGATTTGTTTGGATTTTTGGATAAAACGTTGTTCGAATATTTAGGAAGATTGCAGTGTAAAACCATTTGCGCTGTTCCATGGAATTTTCTGTTCACTTTGGGGCACGAACTGCTAAAATTTACAGAGCACCCGGTGCTCTGTAAACTTTAGCAGTCCGTGTCCTAAAGTGAACATATTAAATAGTTCCTTTTTTTGTCCGTTTGTAACAGTCGCGTTTTTGACTGCGTTAGTTTAAACGTATTTTATTTCAACACTTGAACATATACATATAACAAATAACATATTGAATACGATAAGAACGTAAGCATTCTGCTTGCTCGGTTCCTCACCCTATTATGATTGTTCAGTATACATTGCGACAGGAAAATCTTTGTAAACAAATATTAAAATAACTACTACGAGTACAGAACGTACCAAACCTGAAACCCAATATGTATCTACATATGCGTATACATACACACACGCATACACATACATACCACGTATGCATAAGCATATACACGCATACACACACACACACACACACACACACACACACATGAATACATACATGCACATATATATATATATATATATATATATATATATATATATATATATATATATATATATATATATATATATATATATATATATATACGCACATATATGTGGAACAAAACATAAATACTGCAAATTATGCTTAGGTTGTTCAATGGAAATGACATTCGAAGGCAAGTAATATACAATTAATTCTAACAAAAAAGAAAGTAATAAAACAAAGAGGTAATTTGATCATAATCTTCATTTTTGAGAGAGAGAGACAGACAGACAGACAGACAGACAGACAGAAAGGAGCAAACGTTTCGGGTATGGAAGGAACTTTTTCGCTACTGAGTGTTTGAGAGTCTGTTTTGGTTTCTCTTATAATTGGAAACGCAAAAGTTGCAGTGTTATTTGATAACTTAAAATCTCTTAGAGTCACGAATATATTTATGTACTGCCTCAAATATGGATGTATTTATCTGGATAGACAATGTGCTATCGCCAAATAAATAATTTGGAGACTAAGAGTGGTGTGTTGCAAGACGGTGCGTAAGAGTTCTGCTCGTTGATCGACATACAGCTGACACTTTAAAAAGAAATGGAGGGCGTGTTCAGTGGCTCTACACCGACAAAAGGGAGAGTCACTGATTCGTTAACGGAATAGGTCATTGTTTAGAGCGCTACAGCTTGTTCGTAGGCGGGTGCGCAGGATCTGGTGACGCCTGTTTTTCCACGAAAGAAATACTTGGCACAACAACAGAGCCTTCGTTCATGGAGCGTTTAAAGGAATTAACAGATTCGCTATTTGTACATACTATCGGCAAGTTATTCCATTCTCTGACAGTTAATGGAAGAAAGGAATTGTAGTATAGACTCGTACGTGAAAGGACTGTTTGAGTGTCATTGGAATTATTTAAACAATATGCTGAAAATGTGTTACCAGAAGGAGGAACTAGTGTCGATAGATAAGAGGGTGTTTGGTTGGTATACATTTTAAAAAAAAAAGTGTAAAGTTTGGGTTTTATTCGCCTCGATTCAAGAGTGCCCCAAACGACTTCTTCGTAGAGAGCGTGTATAAACACGAGTTTGGTAATGCCTGTAACAATTCTTGTCGCCTCATTTCGTATTTTTTTTTATTTCTTCTTTTGCCTGCTTTGATACCAGAATCGGTCAAAATGTACAATTCAGGCAATTTTGCAATAGGTATTGGCAGAATTGTATATTTTAGGTGGTTGCTTTGAATATGAAAGTAGAAAATCATAAGGGGTACAAATTACACTTATATCTGCCGTGACCATTTACAAGATCTGTGTCGGTGCGGAAGCCGATTACATGATACATAACCTACTACAGTCGAACTTCAATGACTCGAACATCTTTGGGACCATAGAAAATTGTTCGAGACATGGGTAGTTCGAGCCACTGAGGGTTAATCATGGTGCCAGGTCAGGAAGCAAATTTTTTCTCGATTTTCTACACAATAATTGTATGTTGAGTGTACTCATTAGAATCGCCTCGATGAGGCGATTCGAGGCGATTCTAATGAGTACACACAACATACAATTTCGTGATAAAATGAGAAAATTTCCCTAAATATTTGTTTTCTTGAGCTGTCGGAAGAATTTCGTAGGGACTCAAAAACGAGTTCGAATCATCCACGGTAAACGAGCCATCCGGGTTCGAGCCATTGAGGTTATACTGTATTCCGTTTCTTTATTTGAAATTTTTAGAAGGACTACTGTGAGGCAAATACAAAGTATATCACTAAAACAAAAAAGTGTGGGCTGCAGAACTTTTGCAAATTGTATAAACATATAAGGAAAATTAATTGTAGTCTGTAGCTTTTACGTTTGCGTACGGGAATGAATTTGCGATTGTAATTCATCATCAGTGATGTTATTCTAAGCTCGATCGAATTTGCTGTTAAGCAAAGTAATAGAAATTATGAAACATCTTCGTAAAAGTAAGATAAGCGACGAAGACTATTAGATTCTTTTTTGCAATGGTGTAGGTGCTAAGGTTGCTCATGTGGGATAAGAAGTTTTGAATTCATGGATTCAGCGGTTGTTGAAAAGTTAAGTTTATGTGCGATTGACTATGTACTCTTGAATGCTGTTCTCAACATGAAGTGACTTTTCTTTTTTTTTTTTTTTTTCTTTTTTTTTTTTTTTCGCGCTACTACCTTTGATCAGCCTGCTCATTCACAGTGCCCGACTATAGAATCAATGGATACTGCAGATCTGACGCACGCGCAAGTTGGTCTTCACTGTTCGCATACGATATAAGGGCCCAGTATCATACAAACTTAAAATTAAGGGACAAACAATCAGTATTTTTATATAGAAAACAGGTTACTTGTTTCTATTGTAATGCAGTAATTTCGTTCAGCGGATTGGCGTGCATGAATTCATGAGCTGACATATATATCATTCATCACGAAAACATGCCTATATAAAGTTGACCCCCTTAAACCCCACTTTTATATAGTAAAACTTGGGTTTGCAGGGGTATACATTACTGGTCTTATTTCTGCTCAAAAACATAGATTGTGGGTACTCGTTAGAACCGCCTCGGCGAGGCGGTTCTAACGAGTACCCATAATCTGTTTTGAGCAGAAATCTGAAAAAAATATCAGAATTTTTATCTGAAAATTTTCATTTTTTTGGTGGTAAATTTTTCAGTATATTTGAATAGGCATGTTTCCGTAATGGCAGTCTTGTATGGATATACCGTATCGCTTGCCATTCAGCTTAAGTCTTCAGTTCCCTAAATAATGTAAAATGTGCCGATGCACAGCAATTTCAACGCGATTGTATATGCGCGCAGCGCAGACTCAGCAGGATGATCAGTCTTCGCTATCCGCCTGATGACGCTTTGGATCCTTGGCTATCCATAGAGTACCCTGCGAAGACTTATCAGACTGCGCAAATGCACATGCAATCTTGCAGGAACCCAGTAAGCTTTCTTTATAAATCTATAGCGGGCCGTTATCGGCCCGTCAGCGTAGCTGACGGGCCGATAACGGCCCGCTGTATAGTTATAAAGAATGCTAGCTGAGATACACTTTTTTATGGTTCAAATGGTAAACTTAGTTTTAAAGTGGATGGAAAGGGAACGGAGGATTGGCATTAAGCATTTTAAATCTTTCATCCGTAAAGTGGAGTATTCCATCCTTGACTTTGGAAATATCCACTGATGTAAATAGAGGTTTCAATGTAAAATCAAAATAGCAAACAATGTAGATCGTGATGACGACTCGTTACGAGCGTCTCATCTAAATCTACACTGTTTGCACATGTTTCTATTTTGGTCTACATGGCTGGAAGGCTTAAACGATTATCTTAAATATTGTCGTGAAAGTATTTTAAACATTGAGTATGCTTTTATGCCTAATATTTGATTAATATGTGTGTGTATTGTCATAGGAATAAATTGATTGAATATCAATTTGGAGCGGTGTGTTTATTCTTGCTGGTGAAACTGGGAAAGCAGTGAAGTAAGCACTAATATGTCCACCAAAGCAGGCTCACCATACTTGCTATCCCCAGTTAAAGTAAGAGACGCGAGAGCTACTGGATCCGTAGAATAAGTTCACTACATCCAGTCAGGATTGATAAAATGGCTGGAATAGGATCAGCTCAGCCATAAAGGTACCGTCAGCAACCCTTCAGTTTTGCATGTTCTGTCTTGGTGATAACACGATATGGCTTGGTTCCGAAACCTCATATTTGGTACGTTGTGTTTGTAGTCAGCAAAATAAGAACTAGAGCAATCAGGCTCTAAAAGAATTAGTATTTGTCAGAAATAAACACATACTTAAATTGAAAATAGATGACGTGTTAAATTTGTCCGGACCAGATTAGCTCGTTTCGGCCAGAAGATGTCAACAGTGACCTTCATATTCGCGACAGTCACGTGACTACGTGACTACAAGTCACTTGATCGTTATTGCTCCGATAAAACGGCCACAATGGTCTTCAAAATATGTGTGAAAATGCCACCAAATCCAGGCAAAATCAAGTGAGAAATGGCTTCTCAAGTAGGGGTAACCCCTCTGACAGGCCTGATATACAATTTATGAGGCGCTCTAATGGTTAAAGACCAAATAATTTGCGAATTCCGCGAATAAACACACCTCGGAAATTGATAGTTACTGTCTGTTGCTGGGACCATTCCTGAAAAGTTGTGCTAAACCGCCTGAAAGGGCACCTTGAAAAGGCCACGCTTTTATCAGTCAGTGTGGAGGAAGGATAGGAGAATACTTGACAGGATTTTCGCGACATGCTAACTCCAAGGAAAGTAAGGAACAGTACTTGGACTGTTGCATTACTGCTGGGTCCTTATACCTCAATTGAAACATTCTTTAGATAAATGGACCGAGAACTATGTACCCTTAGTTCGAACATTCCGACCGCGTTTCATGAATTTATATAGGTCTAGGCTTTCAATGTTCGCATCAGTACGGAAATCCATATTTCTGGACAATTTCTACTGTCAATTGCCTCCACAGCAATATACAATATTTGAACCCAACCTTGAAAATATAATTTATGTGCAGATGTCCGTTTTGGTCTAATAGTTGACATTTCTGATCGCCTATCTAAATTGCATTTAATGTACAAAAAATAAAAAAAAAGGTCATTCACTTGTCATGCGAATTAACATACTTCGCTATATCCCGGCAGGCACATGACGTAAATATAACGTCGCCTCAACGTCGATGCAACGTCATGACGTTGAGGCGACGTTATATTTACGTCATGTGCCCGCTGGGATGTGTTTTCGTTTGATTTTGACCTTTTTTCTTTCATTGATCCTATTTGATGAGAATTAAATATAAACACGCTGACTCTCTGCATTGCTTTTTCATCACGAAAACATGCCTATATAATTTTGACCCCCTTAAACCCCACTTTTATATAGTAAAACTGGGGGTTTACAGGGGTATACATTATTTTTGTTATTTCTGCTCAAAAACATAGATTGTGGGTACTCGTTAGAACCGCCTCGACGAGGCGGTTCTAACGAGTACCACAATGTATGTTTTGAGCAGAAATATGAAAAATATCAGAACTTTTTATCTGAAAAATTGCCATTTTTTGGTGGTAAAATTTTCAGTATATTTGAATAGGCGTGTTTTCGTAATGTCGAGTGCCTCTTTCATGTGGTTCTGCTAAAATATTTAGAAATAGTCCAAGCAACTGATGATAAGAAATAGCCCAATGGTTATCAATTCGGGACGAAGTGTTAATTGTATGTCGAATTACGTATTTCCGCTGTCCACAAACATAACGCACAAATCTGAGCCATTCCTGAATAAAATATATTGCGTTATCACCAAGACAGAGTACTCCATAAGGGTTGTGAATTTTTATGGCTATGATACTCTATTCTAGTAACTTTTACTCGTACCATGTGGATAAAGGAATAAAGCGTACTTAGTCTACGAATCCAGTAGCTCTCACCTCAGAGGCTCTCACATCTCTTTCTGCCTTTTTACTCCATACAGGGACATGATCGATCAGATCAATTGTGATGTCAAAACGATAACCCGTTAAATTGATGTGAATGGCTACAGGAAAGCTTTTGATTTTTTTTTTTTTTTTTTTTTTTTTTTTTTTTTCAGTCAGATGTGTTAAGAATTAAATAGTTAATACTCTGCATTGGTTTCCAGTTTCACCGACAACAACAAACACACCGCACCAAATCGAAACTTCAACATTTCAAATATTTGTTTAGATTTCCGATATTATACAAGACGGTAAAGATTTTATTTGTTTTCACTTTCTTTTTTTAATTATCTTTTTTTCACTTTGCTCCTTCATAAATGTCACTGAAGGTGTATCTTTTGTGTTTGAAATATCTCGGATGATAAAAGCAAAAGCGCTGTTTTACCAGTATACTTCTCCGTGAAAATTATTTATTGATTGCCCCTTAATTTCAAGGTCACATTACGAAAGCATACCTATATAATTTTGACCCCCTTGAACCCCACTTTTATATAGTAAAACTGGGGTTTACAGGGTTATACATTATTTTTCTTATTTCTGCTCAAAACATAGATTGTGGGTACACGTTAGAACCGCCTCGGCGAGGCGGTTCTAACGAGTACCCACAATCCATGTTTTGGGCAGAAATACGAAAAAAATGTCAGAAATTTTATCTGTAAAGTTTCAGTTTTTGGTGGTGAAATTTTCAATATTTGAATAGGCGCGTTTTCGTAATGAGACTACAAAGGTTATGCTAGGTTAGTCCCTTATTTCGCATGCAAACAGCGAAGGCCCACATCAGCCTGTACCCGCGAATTTACATCAGAACTATCCAGTGATTCTGTAACCCTGCAAGGGATATCCTGACGATACTGCGCAAATTCGCAGAATAATCCAAGCCTTCATTGTCAGCTTAACCGATAAAAGCCTTCGGTTTTCTTTTGTTGCGAATCAAATATATTTGTATAAGTACAGAAGTATAAAGAGTTAGAGCACCACAAACAAAAAACAAAATTACCTAGCTGTGGGGAAAAACAACTTTTTTTTTTTATAACTGAGCAGCCGCTTGCGAAACATTTCTTTCGGGAATATGTGGACAGAGACTGCCCAGATCAAACTTGGCCTTCGATGTCTGCTTAATACAGAATCCACCTGGCTGCCGCCGAATGTATCAACTGAGTGATACGGTCCCAATGAGACTGTTCCGTTGTGGAGATTAAATGGAATCTGAGCATTTCACACGTTACCTATCAGACTGTGCGGACATGCAAGGTGATCTGAATCATTTAAAGGGATACAATTGGTAGAATATTCGCCATTCTGTACAAGTGACGTATTTTGTGACTTACTGTTTTTCTCTCTGTAAAGAAATCTTCTATAAAAGGAAAGAATTTGTTATTATTTCTTTTTAGAGTAGACTCCTTTTCAGAAGGGAGGTAATCCGACTGTGACAGAGTTGCCTCCCTTGAGATTGTATCGATTCTCTTCAACACATTTAAGCCTAGCGTCCCATAAAATGGACATTGGCAAAAAGTGCAGACACAGAGCAGGCGCCGCAGAACGCGGCGTCTGATCCGGGTCTACACTTTTTGCATTCTACAAGAATGATAATAATAGAAACTAAATAGACACTCATACAGGAAATGGACTTGTCCAATGAGTTAATGTAGAAGCGTCCACTCGGCATAAATGGGTTAACATATGCTTAAAGACACCTAAGGGGCATATGTCAACACCAAGTACCAAGTACTCTGTGAATTTTGTCCGACCATCCGGAAAAGCTACCTAGCTCCTAGCAGTCTGATCAGGGTCTGCACTGTTTGCCATTCCACTAAGTATTCTGAGAAACAACTGCATTAAAAGCAAAAAGTAGGCCAAAAACGTATGGAATAGTGTTCGAAATTTTAGGACATTTACCGTTATTCAGAATTGAGATACCTTTTCGCTTGCATTACAGATATCTTCCCTCCGGACTCTATCTAGTACAGAACAGAACATAACAGAACAGAAATTTTATTCAGACTTAATCCTTCTCTTGCTGAACACGACATGCCCTGTCTTAGCAAACAGTGTAGATCCAGATCAGTTGGCTTCTGAAGAAGCCAACTGATCTGGATCTGCACTGTTTGTCATTAAATATGTGAATTTCTATCAAAAACCCGGATCAAGTAAGCTGATTGGCTAGAAATTAGAAGTGGGCGTGGCATCTTAATTTATTTAGCAAGGCAAGAGTTAAATAATACCGTCTCTCGTCTTTCACATTATATAATAAACATGTAATAAACATGTACTGGTACAGACGAGCATGCATTATGTAGTTCATTGAAAATATGAGGCACAACATGGACCACAAAACAAGAAACATGCAACAGAGATGTCTCGTAAGTGAGAACATTCTCTGTTCTTTAACCTTTACTACTCCATGGGCTAATTCAGCAGACGACAAATTGATGATAGTTTTCCTTATTTGTCCCAGAAAACAGGTTTTGAAGTTTCATGCAAATTGTCCCAAATGGAGACATTGGACACGATTTGCATGAAATGTCAAACCTGTTCTCTTGGAAAATTAAGAAAACATTTTAAAAAGTCGACTGCTGAATGTTTTACCCAGAGTGCTAAGCGTTAATAAATTCTTCAAAAACATCAACGATTATTTAAAGTATGCAGGGAATGAAGGCCTTTATCACACATTGCGCGAATGAGTAGGGACCCCATTACTCAGCTGTAGATCCTATTCAGGGCCGCTTTACCTTCACGACAAGCCTTCACAAGATGAAACGGCGGTTACCGTTCGAATAAGGAAAGCCCAGACCAGTCTTTCTCTCTGTGTCTCTCTGTCTCTCTCTCTCTCTCTCTCTCTCTCTCATATATATATACCATTTTGTCAGCTGTTGAATTTGACCAGAGATCGGTAGTAAAGTTTTATACAATTGACGGTTGAAGTATTTGTTTACTCACTATACTGAGTTATAAACAATTTTATGCTCTTGTTAACATGTATCGCATGAGGCTAATTTTTTTTACCTCTGAGTGACAATTGAAAAGATGACACTATTCGAATGGTCAGTGACCTCTGGTCCATCGAAGTCAATATAGATATTGGTTGTGATAGACTGTGTCACGTTAAAAACGAAAACCAGACATTGCAATCGTGCACGGTCCGTTTTCTTAACAATTAGCATTCTGGGTGAACAATTTAGCTGACGACATTTTGAAATATTTTTCTTATTTTTCCCAGAAAACAGGATTTGACGTTTCATGCAAATTGTGGAGACAATTTGCATGAAATGACAAATGCTGTTTTCTGGAAAAAAATATAAAAATATAACCAATTTGTTGTCTGCTGAATTAGCCTGTAGAGTGGCAAAAGTTGAGATACGCATTTCTAGGACACTACAGTACTTTGATGATGACAGATGAAACAATAAAATTGCATCCCTCCCTACAACCACCTTCTTCGAAATTCCATTACGAAAACATGCCTATTTAAATATACTGAAAATTTTACTACCAAAAAATGAAAATTAGCAGATAAAAAATTCTGATATTTTCACATTTCTGCTCAAAACATAGATTGCGGGTACTTCTTAGAACTGCCTTTATGTTTTTGAGCAAAAATAAGAAAAATAATGTATACCCCTGTAAACCCCAGTTTTACTATATAAAAGTGGGGTTTAAGGGGGTCAAAATTATATAGACATGTTTTCGTGATGCAAACTACTGGGTGCTAAGGTCAACCCACGGATCATATTAATCTCAATAATTAACCTGAGTTTTAGTTCAAGATATAGTGGACTCCCGTTATCTCGAACTCGCTTACCTCGAATAACCGTTTATCTCGAAATAAAAATCTGATCCTTGATTTGATATAGAAACTTAACAACAGTTAACAAAATAGTGTGGAAAAGAGGAGAAATTGCTCCTAGGGAGCAATTTCTCCTCTTTTCCACAATATTTTCAATATATCTCCAAGTTTAAGAGTCAAAATACATATTCATTTTTGAAATGTGGTTGTTCGATTTTTTTTTTTTTTTTTTTTCAATTTTGTAAATCTGTTATGTCGAGGTACGGATATCTCGATGTATTTAAGAGAGTCCCCTGGACTTCGATATAACGAGAGTCGACTGTATATAGAAACTTAATGCAAACAGCTAGGACACTGATCAGATTCTCAAAACAATTTTATTTGTTAATATTCTACATCAAATTTCTTTACCAACTGACTTTTTGTACGATAAAATTAAGAGCAAGGAGAAGTTAGTTTGCTTTTTGTTTTTCGCTTTTCGTCTTTCAGAAGTTAGTTTGCTTTTCGCTTTTCGCTTTTCAGAAGTTAGTTTGCTTTTCGCTTTTCGTCTTTCAGAATTTAGTTTGCTTTTCGCTTTTCGTCTTTCAGAAGTAAACAGTAAAAGCATGAAGCAGACCTATTATCGAAAAGCGTAAAGCGAAAAGCGAAAAGCGAAAAAACAAAAAGAATCTTGACTTTGACCAAATGAACGTCTGCATATGTCATGAGCTGTTTGATTGACGTAAAAAACTAACTCACTCACTTTCTAACTCACTCACTCACTCAGACATTCACTCACTCATTCATGTACTCAGACACTGAACAGTTACAACATGAAACAGACCTATGATTGAAAAGCGAAAAGCAAACTAACTTCTGAAAGACGAAAAGCAAAAAGCGAAAAGCAAACTGACTTCTGAAAGACGAAAAGCGAAAAGCAAACTAGCTTCTGAAAGACAAAAAGCGAAAAGCAAACTAACTTCTGAAAGACGAAAAGCGAAAAGCAAACTAACTTCGCTTTGCTAAAATTAAGTGCGTTTTACGGGTGCATATTTTTTCGTCACTTTTCAGCAAAAACTTTATCAGTTCACCTTTTGTATAATAAAATTGTAGCTGGCTCCATGGAATGTGTTTTAATGTGCAATTTTTTTTTTTTTTTTTTTTTTTTTTTTGCCCTTATGTGTGTATGTGACTCTTTTGCCCTTGTGTGTGTATGTGACCTTAGATTGTCCCTGAAGAAGAATGTCAAAATTCGAAAGATCTAAGATTCTCGCCTGTCCTCCAGCCCCTATCGCAGATGGGTGAATACTTTCTTCACTTAAATGTCATTTATTCATTATCGCTTACTATCATTATTATAAGTAGTAGTAGTAGTGGTAGAAGTATTCTATTTACATGTATATCTGCTAGGCAGAGCTCCAGATAAGGCGTTTTTATTTATATTTTTTTTATTTATTTATTTTTTTTTTCAACCGAAAAGTATTGATGGTTTTCTTATATCGCGACTAAAACATATGTTATGGGTACTCATTAGAAGCGCCTCAGCGAGTACCCACAACATATGTTTTTGTCGAGATTATACCCCCTCTTAGCCGGCCTCGGTGGTTCAGTTGGAAGCGCGTCCGACTGGACCGCGCGAACTGTTGTCTCGCCTGCCAAAAATATTATTTGATCGGCAACATTCTTTCGTAGAGATAGACCTTGAAATATTTTCTACGGTCATTCTCTCCTTTCCGCTAATTTAAGAAAGGGCGTTGTCAGTTTCTGAGTTTCTGGGGAAAGAATGTACACAATACTGGTTAACCCCTTAGAGGACTAAGCCTGCCCAGGAAAAGTGTGGTAACTGACCGCGCTCGACATGATCCCATTGGGTTGACTGGGCCGTAAAACCTCAAAAGAACACAAATCCCCTCTTATCTGGAGATATGCTGCTAGGGTCAATCTTGTGTCGACGAAAAGCTAAGACCTCGAGCAAGGGGTTTGGTGTTTCTGGTCGCAAAGTCGTTTAAGTACTTTTTCTTGATCGACGGTCCAATCAATAAGAAATATATGATCAAATTCTGGTGTGGTCTGGCGACAGACATGTAAAATGTACCGAAAATAGGAGCGATTGAAGATAATCGGACAATCACAGGTCAAGCGTTTTACATGAATAATCCGCATGCGTACATACCATTTAATGCTTAGATGACCTAGCTCTTCCGAGAAAACTGATCAGGGTCAGCACTGTTCGCATGCAGAAACATTGGGCTGGAGTAAGACGAAGTATCTTTGACAAAATGCAGTTTTCAAGGAGATGTTGACACCTTTGTAGATTCTCTGCCATTTTTATAAAGGGGGGCAACCTTTATGACTTTCTGTTTGCTGTCCGATCCGTCTAATATTAACCAATTTATTTATTTGTAGTACACTCTCCTACCTTAACTTTTAGGACACTTCCATTTCCAGCAGAAGGGGTGTCTGGGTAGTTTTTGTTATCGTCATGTTTTATAAAAAAAATCCCGTACTTAATTCAAACAGTGTAGACCCTGATCAGACGCCGCGTTCTGCGGCGTCTGATCTGGGTCTACACTGTTTGCCAATGTCCCTTTTATAAGACGCTAGACATAAATGGGTTAATAATAATAATGATAATAATAGCAATATACTGTCATACAAACGAACACTTCAATAATAATAATAATGGTAATATTAATAATAACTTAGTAGTAGTAGCAGCAAAAGTAAAACTTGTAGTGGCAGTAGCAGCAGCAACAGTAGTAGTAGTAGTGATGGTTGTTGTAGTAGTAGTGGTAGCATTAGCAATAGTAGTAGTAGTAGTATATTGTAGCAGAGTAAATAGTAGTAAGAGTAGTGACAGTAGTAGTAGCAGTAGAAGTGGTCGCAGTAGCAATAGCAGTAGTAGTAGTAGCAGTAGTGGTAGTAGCAGTAATGAAACTGTGTATACATGTATACATTAACATGTATGAATGATAACTGCGTGTCTGCTTATTAAAACTACGTAGTGGTACATTGTGTAAACAAACATGTTTTTTTAATTGCACTTTAATTATTGTTATTTTTTTTTTCATTTCATTAGCGGTCATCTCATCCTTACACAATAACAATTTTATAAGCATTTCAAAGAAACAAAAAAAGTCCTTCCTTTGATGTAATAACAATTCTGTGAAACACCATTTTATATTTAAAAAAACAACAACATTTGCTACACACCAAGTGAAAATATGTCTTATATGCATTTTCGGACAGCGAAGGCCCAGATCAGACTGCGCATCGCGCAGTCTGATCTGGGCCTCCGCTATCCGCTTGAAGAATCATTGGGTTCTGTAGAATTTATCAACAGATGTTAATGACCGTGACGACACTGTACGCATGCGCAGGATGATCTGCATCTGCGGATTTCGCAAATGCTTGAAGACCCCTTATCGGTTAACGTGGACAATTTTCAACACCCAACGGGAAAATTACCATTATCTCGTACGCAGGCAGATAAAAAAAACAAAACAAAAAAACAGGTCAGTCTGCGTGCTCTCCTTTTTCAGCAGGACCAATATGCACCCTTTTGGGATTGATATGGGCCCTGGCATAACCGTGCGGATGAAGTCTGGTCTGGATCCTCGTTATTCATCTTTCTGGGATAATTTTGATTTTTCTGCAGCATGTTTGAACGTGTAGCTGTTTCGGCGCCAAATTTCAGACGACAGTTAATATTAAAAAAAAAAAAAAAAACACTCGTTGGAAATTCAGTTTATATCTACAATTAAAGGACTGAATGTCAAACAGCGTTGATTCAGATGAGATTCAGCGTAGATCCTGATAAGCAGTCTCATATGGATCTTAGCTATTTGCAAAAAGTCTTCTTTTTTCGCCTGCTGCGTGGAAAGAGACAAGTACATCACTTAGTATAATTCATCACCAATTAATGTCAAATGACGTAGGGGGACCAGAAACAAATAACTGTCTGATACAGTCACTGGGCAAAAGCACAGCTGACAAATATATTTAACCCTTGTCCTACTGAATAAATTAAGATGCCACACCCTTTTCAAATTTTCAGCCAATCAGATTACTTGATGCAGATTGTTGATATAAATTCACATACTGAATGGCAAACAGTGCAAATCCAGATCAGTTGGCTTCTGAAGAAGCCAACTGATCCGGATCTGCACTGTTTGCAAAGGCAGGATATATCCGGGTACAGCAGGACTAGGGTAAAAAAGTGTCTTCCTCTTCTGGGGTTAAACTTTGAAGGAGACGGCATTGGCTTTTAACGAAACAAGTAGTCAAAGAGGGCAACAATCGCGCTCATTTAGCTGAAAGTATGAATAAAATTCGAAACTCCAAGAGACATCACAAATGTTGTTTGCCATAAGTTATATCTTATGTATACAAAGTTAACACAAACACGTCCTTTGTTTGAAGTTTGTGAAGTCCTTAATTGATTGGAATGAAGAAAGACGAAAGCTATATGCTCCACAACATAAATATCTGTGGTGCACGTAATCCCTTTTTCTAATGACATTTCCTGGTTTAGTAACCTATTTGAAACTAAAGAAACCGAAAGGCCTTTGTGAATTATGTGCAGTAGACTTGGACAATCAAACATATTTTTTGATCATCCACAAGCTGAATTTGACATTCTTTCATTTCAAAAAAAAAACAAACATATAAATTGGGCTTTGAAACCAGAAGCCCGAATCGAACTTGTCCGAGCTTTTATGCCTGTCCTGAATACCGGCAACTTTGATGATGATTCGACCAAAAATGAACGCGCTAGCATGGAGAAACAATTTTTCCCATTATAAGTATACGGGATTTTTTTAGGTGCTCAAGGACAGCTAACTCCGTAGTCAGTGGTCCGATCTAGCCGAAAATCGAACTCGTCCGAGATATTTTGCATGCCCTCGTTATCTGCAAGTATAAAAAGAATCGGATAAGAAGCTACCGAGAAAAGGTGGCGATATCATTTTCCCCATTATAAGTCAATGGAGGCTTTCTGTTGCCATGAAAACCAGCGTTTTGATCCAGTCTGCCCTAAAACCGTATACAGTCTTTCGCCCACCCCAATGATGCTTCACATAAAATGATGCTACATACCGTATTCGATCTAATTACCGCACATACCCCTATAAGCGCACACTCATGAAATTCCGTAGTCTTCAGATTACAGCCAGTGTACTTTTTATTTACTTTTTTATAAAGGCATATGTTGTGGGTTCTCATTTGAATTGCATCGACTTGTCGATGCAATTCAAATAAGTACCCACAACATATGCCTTTATAAAGTAAATCAGAAAAAAAATCGCATAATCATCATCAAATAAGTCCTTTTCTGATCTTTTTATAGTGTATCCTTAATAGGTATAGGTACATATTTTATCACATCTGAGTGTTCCCAGTAATTTTGAAAAAACCTAAGCGCACAGTGCGGTAATTAGGTCGAATACGGTAATTTGAGCAAGACTGGCCATCTGGCTCTAGAGATATTTTTCAAAACATTCGTCACTCAAGAGTAAATAACTCCAAAATGAGTAGTCTAGCCCCGAGGTTATAAAACTTGTTTCATGCTCTGAAGCAACTGAGCATAAAATTTCACATGGTCATAAAAATAAAGATACCAACAATTAAAACTTCCATGGTCAGCTCAGCTGAGCACGCACAGCTGAGTTGCGCATGAAAGAAGTTCTAAAAAGTTGGTTTAAACAATATTTATTTTAAAGCTCGTATAAAGTTACATCGATAAAACAGACATGTCGAATAGGATCTGACTGTAAGCTGTAATGCTTATAAATGTCATCTCCTGGAAACAAGTTCGTATACAACATAACTGAACGGCATGACTAATAATGAAAACTGTTGGACATTTTGAGCAAGCAAACAAGACAGAGAGAGAGAGAGAGAGAGAGAGAGAGAGAGAGAGAGAGAGAGAGAGATTTTGACCGACTGACGCCAGTGCCTAAATATGTATGGGATCAAGAGCTGTGCGTTAAATATGTAGAAGTGCCATTTAGTACGTTAGCCAACGGTTGATGACTGGGTATGCTATACAAATCTTCCAGACTTGATGATGAAATCCTGTACTTGCAAGAAAAGAGCTTCATTTTCCTGAGATGTTAAGTTAGTTTTGCCGTGCAGAAGATCTTTAACTGAGTAACTGCGTAAATCGGCCGGTAAGTATCTTTCCCTTGCAACCGTGTAGTTAGGACAACTGAAGAAGAAATGTTGCACACTTTCAAATCCTCCACAGCGACAAGATGGGCTGGGAATGATATGTTTGCGGTAGAGATCAGAGTTAGGGAACTGCAGTCCATTCTTAGTCGAGCTTGGAGGATCTGACCTAAGCGTGTACCAACATTGAAGTATTTGGGAGGTGTCTGTATGTTTCTGTTCAGGAACGATTTGAATATTGTTAAGGTTGATGCCTCTTTAGTTTCAGCCGGCAAGTTGTTCCAGGCTCGTATAGTAGCAGGAAAGAACGAATCAAGAAAGAGATTAGTATTGGCTCTGTAGTTTTGAATGTGGTCAGAGTTTCGGAGATTGTACCTAGTTGTTGCTTGTACAGTTGGAGGCACAAGGTTCATAAGATAGTTTGGAGCTGACCCATGCAGTATTTTGTAAAACGCTACAAGCTTGTGTTTGTTCCGCCTGCTTTGAAGGGACTCCCAACCCAGGTCAGAGTAAATTTTATCTATGTTACAGAGTTTTGTTGCTCCTGTTATTATTCTCGCGGCCTCGACATGTATTGCATCCAACTGCTTTTTAGTTTCCAAGGAGCAGTTGTCCCACACTATGTCACTGTATTCAAGAAGGGGACGAACAAAGGCAGCGTACATTTTTTCAAGGGATTTTCTACTGACTCTGAACTTCAGAGCCCGGAGAAGATTTAAACGTATACAGGCCTTCTCAGAAATTGTTCACACGTGATCTGCCCAGTTGCATGTATTAGAGAATGTGAGTCCTAAGTGTTTGTGCGTAGAGGTTTCTTGTATCATTGTGTTGTTTAAGAAGAGAGGTGGATGATATACAGGGTTGATTTCCTAGAAAGTGTCATAGCCATGGTCTTCTTTGCGTGGAATTCAACAAGCCAATCGACGGCCCAGGTGGAAATAGCACGTAGATCGGCATTTAGAATTCTTGCAGCTTGATCGGGGCATTCGACTATAATATACAAACTGGTGTCGTCTTTTAAAAAGTTGTCAGTATTTTAAGATTTGTAAGCAAAATAGATTTCATGCTCAGCTGAGTTGAGCATGAAACAAGGTTTTATAACCTTGGGGCCTGGTTACCGGCAAAGCTGATGATGATTCAATCAAAAATGAATGAGCTAGCAAGGAGACGCAATTTTCCCATTATATCTATTGGATTCTTTTAGACCTCAAGAGCAGCTAACTTCGTAGTCAAAGATCCGATCTACGTGTATGAAGTGGGCTTGGAGTTTGAAGTATGGAGTTTGGTATTCGATTTATTCCGTAGTAGTAAAGTATACTAAAGTAACGGTTATGTTTGGGCAAAATCGATATTTCAAGTTGCGAATCCCAAGCCAACTTCACACACTCGGTCTGATCTAGCCGAAATTCGAACTCATCCGAGATTTTATGCATTAATCGTTACCTGCAACAAGGATCGAATCAAAAACAACGGAGAAAAAGTGGACATCATTTTCATTATAACTCAATGAGGACTTTCTGTTGCCTTGGAAAGCAGCGTTTTGATCCTATCTGCCCCAAACCTTAAGCTGCTTTTCCCCCACTCGAGTGATGCTACACACAAAATTCGTTAAAGGTGGCCAACTGGCTTCAGAGATATTCAAGTTCAAAAGTGCATGGCATGTGTAATGTTCGTCACTCAAGGGCAAATAACTCCAAAAATGAGTGTTCTGATCAGGGTCTACACTGTTTATGTCCAGTAGTTTAAGTCACATCAAGATGTAATAAAATGGACAAGTTCTGCTTTTAGGACAAGTATGGTAAGAAGTTAAGGTCCGAGTACTTAACCCATTTAAGCCTAGCGTCCCATGAAAGGGACATTTGCAAACAGTGTAGCCCCAGATCAGACGCCGCAGGACGCGGCGTCTGATCTGGGTCTTCACTGTTTGCATCAAATAAAGGAATTTCTATAAAACATGGTCCTAATAAAAATTAACCACACACCCCTTCTATTGGAAATGGACGGGTTCAAAGAGTCGCGGAAGGAGAGTCCATTCGGCATAAATGGGTTAAGGTTAATACGGTATACATGTATGTCAGAACCGGGATATAGAAACATACCAGTGGATTGGCAAAGACCTGGATTAATCTGTATAAAAGCCATCGGCCTCGGTGGCTCATCAGGTGGTCTGGTGATCATCAGGTCACGGGTTCGATCCCCGCCGGGTCCGGCAACATTCTTTAGTGGAGATTTATCATGAAATATTCTGGCGAAAGAATGTGCACAAGTATACTGGTTAACCACTCAGAGGACTAAGCCTGCCCAGGAAAAGTGTGATTAGGTTTACTGACCGGTTTGACATGACCTTCATTACGAAAACACTCCTATTCAAATATACTGAAAATTTCACCACCAAAAAGAAATTGAAATTTTTAGATAAAAAGTTTGGATATTTTCCATATTTCTGCTCAAAACATAGATTGTGGGGTACTCGTTAGAACCGCCTCAGCGAGGCGGTTCTAACGAGTACCCACAATCTATGTTTTAAGCAGAAATAAGAATAATAATGTATACCCCTGTAAACCCCAGATTTACTAAAAATGATGGGGTTGAAGGGGGTCAACATAATATAGGCGTGTTTTCATGATGAATAATGATGACTGACTCTAACTCCAACCCAACAACTGTATATAAGCCGCCATGTCAGAAACTTCACCTAATAATGTGGGCAACCAACTTGCGCATTCTCCGAATCTGATCAAAGGCCTCGCTGTGCGCTCTGTTAAAAGCGAAGGGTCCGATGTTTCTTCAGGCGGACTGCGCGGTTGTGCAGGATGATCGTAGTGTTCGTTGGACGCACATTTCATAACGGATATTTTCTCACAATGCAACCCGCATATGTACGCCTTTACTGATCGTACCACACACACACACACACACACACACACACACACACACACACACACACACACACACACACACACTACTTGAACTCTGCTAAATTTAACCTTTCAGCCCACAGACCGACACAGATACAAAAGCATAATGAGCCGTCTCAACAGGATCTATCATCACGAAAACACGCCTATATAATTTTGACCCCCTTAAACCCCACTTTTATGTAGTAAATCTGGGGTTTACAGGGGTATACATTATTTTTTCTTATTTCTGCTGAAAACATAGATTGTGGTACTCGTTAGAACCGCCTCATCCACGGATACCCACAATCTATGTTTTCAGCAGAAATATGAAAAATATCAGAATTTTTTATCTGCAAATTTTCATTAAACTTTTCATTTTTGGTGGTAAAATTTTCAGTATATTTGAATAGGCATGTTTTCGTAATGCTGTTTGCCAGTATGTTCTGATTATAGACTAAAACTCCTATTTGCAACAATGGACATGTCCAAATTCACGATGGAATCGTCCTTCAGAAACTTAGGGGTGAACGTGTTATGGGGACTTGATATACAGTCGAACTTCAATGGCTCGAACACCTTTGGGACCCTGGAAAATTGTTCGAGCCATGGGTAGTTCGAGCCAATGAAGGTTAATCATGGCGCCAGGTCGGGAAGCAAATATCGCTAATTCTGGGAAATCTATCAATCTTCTACACAATAACTGTATGTTGAGTGTACTCATTAGAATCGCCTCTTCGATTCTAATGAGTACACACAACATACAATTTCATAATGAAATAAGAAATCTTCCTTAAGTATTTGTTTTCTTGATCTATCGGAAGAATTTCGTAGGGACTCAAAACCGAGTTCGAATAAGCCATGGTGAACGAGCCATCGGTGTTCGAGTTATTGAGATTCGATTGTACTTGATAGATTTTCCACAATTTTTACAAGGGAGGCCAAACTTTTATGGCTTTTTGCTTGCTTTTCTGCATTCCAAGCCCTTCTGAAAAGAGGTTCAACAGGAAATAGTTTGGGAGGAAATTCTTAAGTTTTAGAGTAAATCTTTTTTTTTTTTTTTTTTTTTTTTAGAAGGATTTTTTTGATTGATTGTGTTGGGGTTTAACGCCACGTCAACCCTTGAGGGTCATTTTGTGTCCTCTCCCAGAGAAAGGGAGAACAGAGATAGAAGAGAGAGTAGAGGAGATGAAAGAGAGGGACAGGGAAGAAAGAGGAACAGGAATGAAAGTGAAGAAGCAGAAGAAATAAAAACATTCCCCCTCTACCCTTACCCACTACAAGGATAGCAGGCCTTGCCCAACTGTAAGCCAATATCAGTTGGACGCCCCGGTGATGTAAGATACACAGCACCTTCGCACCACCCCACCACCCCTTTTTTAGAAGGAAGCAAAAACACTTTTGACAGAGTTTCCTCCCCTGATATTGTATCAATTTCCCCTTAAACCACGAAGAGTCACCGAAGGCCCTTATTGAAGTACTTCAATGCACAAAATTGGGTTTCGGCTAATGTGCAAACCGATCTGGGCGTTTCTGTTAATACACGCCACTTTCAATATAACTATGTGCCTAAAACAGGGACAATGTCCTGTATAATTTTGCCCAGCAACTGTACTATCTAGTAACACGTACCAGACGGTGACAGTTACATTGAGGAAGACGTTTATTTAGACGTTACGTTTCACGTACTGGAAATCCCATGTTGCTATTTTGAAATATGCACCGCAACAGACAAAAATAGCCCTAACGCATATGTGAACCGCGAATACCAAATCGCCCAGCGCATCCTCACCGACCCGATAAAGGTCAACATATTGCACCAGTCAGCTCTCAGTATACGGAACTTCTGTAGGGGAACAGCGACAGTCCAATCAGACAGCACAAGACACAGTATCATCTGGGTCATAATTGTTCGTATATTCGTAGAGTCATCTTTTTGCGCGAATAGCTCAAATGTCTGTTACTATTTTGAACCATTGTGGAATAAGCATATATGGTATTAACGCTTAGCATACTTGGTACAAATTTTAGCAGATGACATTTTAATTTTCCCAAAAATGAATTGGGTTGGTATTTCATGCAAATTGTATCAACTAAAGGGAGACAATTTGCATAGAATGTCACACCTTACTTTCTAATACCACCAATATGTGGTCGCCTGAATTTGCTCAGAGTGCGCTGAAGCTTAAAACGTTTTTTTGTTACGCTAAACTTGACCGATTGAGCCATGTCGTTTTATACGTCTCTGTTTCTTCGATTTAGCGGACAACGAAGAACCTGATCAGACTGCGCATTTTAGCGGACAACGAAGAACATTATCAGACTGCGCAAATGCGCATTCTGATCAGGTTCGTCGTTGTCCGCATATGCCATAATGGACTGTTTTCTTATGACTCGACACGAACATTAGATTAATAGCTCCAAACGGAGAAAATAATAAATGAGTACATAAAAACTATACGAATTATTTACAAATCTGGAATTTCCCAGGTATATAAACAAACATAAGGAAATGTTTATTAACTTTTACGGGCAACTCTCTGGGAAATTTCAGCAGACGACAAACTTTTTTTTTTTCTTCAAAATATAGCATTGACATTTCATGCAAATTGCAGACCATTTGCATGAACTGTAAAGCCTTTTCCAGGGAATAAAAGAAACAAAATTTCAAGATGTCGTCTCCTGAAAGTTTCACTCGGCATGCTAAGCATTAATATAGGCAAGCGGAGAAAATAATTTATTTAAAGACAGATGGAGTATAAAATAATTAAACGAATTATTTACATATCTGGAAATTCCCAGATGCATGTACCAACACACGGAAACGTTTAAATTACAAATCACGTTCCATTTGTTGTAAAAATTAGTTCCATTTCCGTGACATCACCGTTTTGACCATTCGCCAAAAAATTAATTTTCCCTCGTTATTTCCTAGAAGCTGATGTGACGTGTAGGTTAACAGAGAGAAAGTGTACATAAGTGCGAAATAAAGG
The DNA here is from genome assembly GCA_964016985.1 of Anodontia alba. Classification (NCBI taxonomy): domain Eukaryota; kingdom Metazoa; phylum Mollusca; class Bivalvia; order Lucinida; family Lucinidae; genus Anodontia; species Anodontia alba. Next base: position 40,931,570 of record OZ024834.1, read on the forward strand.
TCATTCCCTCTGCTTTCGCATATTTTTTGGGGCTGCGAATAAAGAAACTTAGGCTTTCGGGACTTTTTTACGGGGAGCGAAAACCCGGCTTAGCCTGTGCAGTTCCGCTTAAAGAAAAGCGTATACTAAAATTCATGCGAAGCCATTGCACTGAAGTTTGGAGAAAATGCTTGAATTTTGGATCAGTCATTTGGAAGTTATTTCCAAATATCTCAACTTTGCTGTCTTTTGACTACCCGGGAGGCCGCCTTTTGAATTTCCAGTCACATGGCTTGATTCTGACCATTCTAATTGACGGCAAAAATGTCGTTCACATTACGAAAACACGCCTATTCAAATATATAGAAAATTCCACCTCCAAAAACTGAAAATTTTCAGATAATGACGCTGGTATTTTTCATATTTCTGCTCAAAACATGATTGTGGATACTCATTAGAACCGCCTCGGCGAGGCGGTTCTATCGAATACCCACAATCTATGTTTTTGAGCAGAAATAAGAAAAAAAATACTGTATACCCCTGTAAACCCAAGTTTAAAAATGGGGTTTAAGGGGGTCAAAATTATATAGGTATGTTTTCGTGATAAAAAGATAAAATCTGATGTGCGTGTATCATCACGAAAATATACCTATATAATTTTGACCCCCTTAAACCCCACTTTTATATAGTAAAACTGGGATTTATAGGGGTATACATTATTTTTCATATTACTGCTTAAAACATAGAATGCGGGTACTCGTTAGAACCTCCTCGGCGAGGCGGTTCTAACGAGTACCCACAATCTATGTTTTAAGCAGTAATATGAAAAATATCAGAATTTATACCCGAAAATTTTCCTTTTTTGGTTGTAAAATTTTCAACATATTTGAATAGGCGTGTTTTCGTAATGATTAGGTTTGACAATTTTGCCACTCATCCAGCAGTTTTTAAACAGCGACTATAGAGTTGGTGTTGTCCCCCTTGACTTTCTGAATAATGTTTTCTTGTGAACAATTGAGAGCTTTTTAGTGTCTTGTAAAACATCTATAAATTCCATGCCAATATGATATACTGGATTCAAAATGATTATTATTATTACAGTTGACTCTCGCTATCACGAACTCGCTTATCTCGAATAACCGCTTATCTCGAAGTGAAAATCTGGTCCCTGTCTAAACATGAAAATCTAACAACAGGTAAAAAATATTGTGGTTTTCCACAATATTTTCAATATATCTCTAACTTCAAGAGTCCAATTCATATATATATATATATTTATTAAATGTGGTTAATCGAATAATTTTTTCCTGAACTCTGCAAATCTGATATGTCGAGGTACGGATATCTCGAAGTATTTCAGAGAGTCTCTTGGAATTCGACATAACGAGAGGTGACTGTATCTACTTTAACCCTTACCACATTCGGGGCATGTTTAGCAGACGACAAATGGATACTGTTTTTCTTCCTTTTTTTCTAGAAAATAGGCTTTGACATTTCATGCAAATTGCCTCCTGCGGAGACAACGCATGAAATGTCAAACCGTATTTTCTGGGGAAAAATAAGAAAAATATTTCAAAATATCATCTGCTGAAATTTTTACCCAGAGTGCTAACCGTATTTGCCTTCAATATTTATTGTCTGCGCCCACGGGCGTACAGTTTGCCATTGCGCCAGAATCACTTAAAGGCCATGGACTGGTTCAGTATAGGGATCAGACATGGTGTTTCATGCATTAACATTCGTCAGGTCCCGTGGGAGGTGCTGAAAACCGAGGCCGAAGGCCGCGGTTTTCAACACCTCCCAAGGGACCTGGCCAATGTCAATGCATTGAAAAACCGTGTTCGATCGCTATTATTGCATAAAAACTGAAAACATTTGCTACATGTCGCGTTATTTCTTGCACTATTTTGTTTCGCCTTTTCACCGATGTCTCGCGAACGTAATTTCCACGGACTATGCTCGTTCTTGGGCCTGGCAGTACACATCTCGTAACGGCAGCAAATCTGTGGCCCTGGTATGATCATATTGAAAGTTGCGTAGCCGTGCATTAACAGCGCGCGAATTGCCTTGTTAATACACGGCTTTTCGCCGGTTAAAGCACGCTTTTTAATAACGTGCGAAACTGCTTTTTATGCAATAATGCTGTTTCCTACAGACTGCTTAAAGTGAATGAGCGTAGATAATCTTCCATTGGCTGCTTAACGTGAATGGGCGTAGACAATCTTAGAGTTCTCCATTGTTCCGGAAGCTCTTTATTAAAAAATAGACTGGTCCAATGCTATTTTCCACTGACTGCTTCATGTGCCTGTAACTAAAATCCGGGACTAACTGAAACAGTGTTTCGGCAAACCACTTTCATGTAGACCATCTGAAAGGTTACCATTTATCAATGCAGCACTTTATCAAAGGTCAAGGGATCAATTTTGCAATTTTCATCTGCAATGCACATGAAATGACAAGATTTATTTCCTGCGAAAAATAATTTGAAAAGCTATTTACAAATGTCGTCTTTAGCATTTGCGATGGGCGCTTTAAGGGTTAAGCAAGCGTTGACGTTTCGTATTTTATACACACCGATTTTTACGGATTTTATTTATTTATTTATTTTTCATATTTTTCATCAATTGGGTCACGTCAAGCGAAAAGGTGCCTTCGAATATGCGTAAAATGCGCAGATTCAGATTTATACAACGCATGCGCAAAGTCTCATACGCGCCTTGATCCCCATTTATACATTCTTTATATGTCAAATGATTCTATTAGCAGACAGTGAAGGCCCCGATCGGACTGCGCGCATGCGCAGGCTGATCTGGGCCTTCGCTGTTCACATATGCCCGAAGACAGGTTTTCGCATGGTGCGACCCAATTAATAGCAAAAGTCTTAACGTCATATTAAGCTCTTAAATTTTCTTAGAGATTTTTTTTTAAGTTCGCTATAAAAATACAATTCTGAAAATGACACCACTATGGAACTCAGTGAACCAAAAAATGTAAATGAAGATAGCCAGGAAATGCCACTGCCGAAGCACAGCCTTCCCGAGGCACCAAAAGATGAGGGGCTGAGGAATATACAATGATAAAACAAACTACCGACGCTCGAAAACCCGCAACAGATGAACTAGCAGCAGAAAAATCAAAGCAGTAACAGCACTGATGGGTCGATAGTCTCTGAGTGTCGGCTGGAAATAGAGTCCTAAACGGGGACTTAAGACTGTTTCATTTAACCCTGAACTTCCTGTAATTTAAGCAAACAGTGCAGATCCTGATCAGACGCCTCGTTCTGCGGCGTCTGATCTGGATCTGCACAGTTTGCCAATGTCCCAAACCTCCTAGTGCCGGTTTTACAGATAATTAACTCACCTGAGCAAAGCTCAGGGTGAGCTATTGTGATAACCTCTGTCCGTCGTCCGTCGTTCGTCGTCGTCCGTCGACCGTCATCTGTCGTCCGTCGTCCATCGTCCATGGTCCGTCGTCCGTCGTCAACAATTACTTTGTTAACATTCTGGAGGCCACAGTTTTTACCCAATCTTGCTGAAGCTTACTCAGAATGTTTGCCCCTATAAAATCTAGGTCAAGTTCGAAACTGGGTCACTTGAAGTTAAAAACTAGGTCACCAGGTCATATCAAAGGAAAATATTGTTAACACTCTAGAGGTTGCATTTTTCAAGAAATCATCATGAATCTTGCTCAAAATGTTTGCCTTGATGATTTCTGGTCTTTCAAAATTGAGTCACTTAGGGTCTAAAACTAGGTCACCAGGCCAAATCAAAGGAAAACCTTGTTAACTCTCTAGCGGTCACATTTTTGAAGCAATCATCATGAGTCTTGCTCAAAATGTTTGTCTTGATGATTTCTAGGTCAAGTTCGAAACTGGGTTACTACGGGTCAAAAACTAGGTCAGCTGGCCAAATCAATGGAAGAACTTGTTAACACTCCAGAGGTCAATTTTTTGAAGCATCATCATAAATCTTGCTCAAAATGTTTGTCTTGGTGATTTCTAGATCAGTTTCGGAACTAGGTTACTTGGGTCAAAAATTAGGACACCATGCCAGATCAAAGGAAAACCTTGTTAACACTCTAGCGGTCAAGTTTTTAACCAGTCACCATGAATCTTGCTCAAAATGTTTGTCTTGATGATTTCTAGGTCAAGTTCGAAACTGGGTCACTTAGGGTTAAAAACTTGGACACCTGGCCAAATTAAAGGAAGATCTTGTTAACACTCTAGCGGTCACATTTTGAAGCAATCATCATGAATCTTGCTCAAAATGTTTATCTTGATGATTTCTAGGTCAGGTTTGAAACTGGGTCACTTTGGGTCAAAAACTAGGTCACCGGGCCAAATCAACGGAAAACCTTGTTAACACTCTAGCGGTCACAGTTTTGAAGCAATCATCATGAATCTTGCTCAAAATATTTGTCTTGATGATTCTAGGTCAAGTTTGAAACTGGACTACTTGGGGTCAAAAACTGGGTCACCTGGCCAAATCAAAGGAAAACCTTGTTAACACTCTAGTGGTCACATTTTTTAAGTAATCATCATGAATCGTGTACAAAATGTTTGTCTTGATGAGTTCTATGCCAAGTTCAGAATTTGGTCACTTGGAACAAAAATTAGGTCACCAGGCCAAATCAAAGGAAAACCTTGTTAACACTCTAGATGTTATACTTTTGAATCAATCATCATGAATCTTGCTCAAAATGTTTGTCTTAATGATTTCTAGGTCAAGTTTTAAACTAGGTCACTTGGAGTCAAAAACTAGGTCACCAGGCCAAATCAAGAGAAGACCTTGTTAACATTCTAGCTGTCACATTTTTGAAGCAGTCATCATGAGTCTTTCTCAAAATGCCCGTCTTGATGATTTCGAAACTGGGTCACTTTGGGTCAAAAACTAGATCACCGGACGAAATCGAAGAGAAAACCTTGTTAACATTGTCGAGGTCACATTTTTAAAGCAGTCATCATGAAACATTCTCAAAATGTTTGTCTTGATGATTTCTAGATCGTTTGAAACTGGGTCACTTGGGGTCAAAAACTAGGTCACCAGGCCTAATCAAAGGAAAACCTTGTTAACACTCCAGAGGTCACATTCGTTAAATAGTCATCATGAATATTGCTCAAAATGTTTCTCTTGATGATTTCTAGTTCTTGTTCAAAACTGGGTCAGTTCGAGTCAGAAACTAGGTCACCAGGCCAAATCAAAGGAAAACCTTGTTGACACTCTTGAGGTCACATGTTTTAGGTGATCATAATGAATCTTGCTCAAAATGATTGTCTTGATTTCTAGGTGAAGTTTGGAACTGGGTCACTTATGACATATATTTCATGGTCCAGTGACTTTCTTACGTTTTTCTGTTTAGGTCGGTTTCTCAGTATCTATTGGTCCTACAGAGTGATACATGTATTTGGCACTTGTGGTTTATGTGTTTAGGTCAGTTTCTCAGCAATTATTGCTCCTACAGCCAGCGATGCATACATCTTAGCATGGCCTCTTGAGTGCAGTCATCCATATTTGACCTTGATCTCTATTTCACTGTCCATTAGACATGCTACATTGTCTTACTTTTTAATATAGTCATTAAGAATTTTGGTCAGAATGTTTGCCTTGATCCGTTCTAGGTCAGGTTCTCGAAGTGCAATGATACTCAGGTGAGCGTTACAGGGCCATCATGGCCCTCTTGTTCTTTATCAACAGCACTCTGGTGCCATAGCGGTAAGAATAGCGCGGCTATAAAAAACCGTTACCTGAATGTCGTCTAACGCGCGGTTTGATTACATTGGTCAATGACAATCACGTGGACAACTACCTTAAGGACATTTTGGCGTGTATATAGACCAGAACAGAAGAGAACTTTTTTAAACGTAAACTGTTACAGTTTCTAGTCTATCAGCAAGCACATATAATAATATCTTAAGGTCACAATTCAAAATATGTATGGCTGACAACAAATAAATACAATATTATCCGTAGATGATTCTGATGTAAGTATTGACTACAGGTGCCAATGCAGATTGCGGAACATGATGTATAAAGGCTAGATATTTTTTCTTACATCTGGAGGTTGAATTCCATAATTACACAAACATAGACTAAATGTATATCAGCAATTTTCATATAAATATTTACAATAAAGACTGATATTACGACGTTATATGTGTATTTCGAAGTCTAAAAGACTCATATACATATTTTCCTAATTTTTATAACACTCCTTGTTGTTTCATTTGCATTAGCAATGTAAATTTATAAACACTTGGTATATTATAATAATAGGGACGAATATATTTCTGTCTCAAATTACAACAGATAGGGCAAACAAGTACAAAATGGTACTCGTCCTCAAAATCAGATTTATTACAAAGAGTACATATGCGTTGTGCTCTATTAACCCTATTTTGAGAATATCTTCCCGTTTCGATACCTAATCGATGAGAAGATAATCTTAATCGAGATAAAGCCACTCTTAGTTTGTTTGGTAATACATTCAAATAATCCTCAAAATCAAGAGACAATTTGTAGCTTTTATAAAGTGTAAGTACTCTGTTGTTGGCGATGTCGTTATACCATGGCTCGATTGTAAACAAGCGACCCAAAAACATACTGGCGCGCCTATTAAAACGAGCTTTACCCGCTCGATATATCGCTTTAAATTCCGACGCAGGTCCAAATTACAAACATGTTTGAAACATATGTTCAGACACAAAAGTCATGTAGACCTTGAAGCATAGCAATAGGATAAACAGCAACACAGCTGACCTTGAAAATCGCAACAGGAAAAAAAAACAGTAACATAAAGTTAAACGTGACTTTTTCGGACAAAATAGATTTTTTTTGCTAGTTTTATCACAGAAATCCCCGTCTTGTTGTATCATCATGTACCATTTCCTCATCTTGTAATCACATTTTCATAAATAACACTATACTTAACCCTTCTCTTGCTGAACACGAAACGCCCTGTCTTAGCAAACAGTGTAGATCCAGATCAGTTGGCTTCTGAAGAAGCCAACTGATCTGGATCTGCACTGTTTGTCGCTAAGTATGCGAATTTCTATCAAAAAACCCGATCTAGTAATTCGATTGGCTGGAAATTAGAAGTGGGCGTGACATCTTAATTTATTCAGCAAGGCAAGGGTTAAGTGGCTGAATGTCGAAGCCTTTAGGGCATTTTGGCCGTGCCATGCAAAACATTGCCTTGGGCACATGCGGCCAGAGCAGGCCCAGATCAGCTTTGGCATATACGCAGGCTGATCAGGGCATTCGCTCTCCATTTGCGTATTTATTACTTTATATAAAAGAATAAAGGCATTTATGAGTCTACGCGAATGCGCAGGCTGGTCTTTGCCTTCGTCGTTATGACATGCCCTGAAGATGTTTCTGTTTCTGACTGACGCGGTCCATTGATACTGGGTTCGTGAGTACAGTGTGGTCTGTGCGACATGAAACTTCCGGAGGACTAGCCATTGCATGGGCATGGTCAGGCCCTTGTCCTCACTTTTGGCTATTCATATCGAACAGTGAATCTCCTTGCCAAGTACAGGGTATCTGGTTACAAGAAGGTGACTCTTATGAAAGAATGACTTCGAAGCACATGCGAACAGCCAGTTTTTTTATTAGGCCAAACAAAAACTAGGTGTTTTTTGTTTGTTTGTTTTTTTTTTTTGTTTGTTTTTTTTTTTTTTTTTTTTTTTTTTTTTTTGTTTTTTTTTTTTGTTTTTTTTTTGTTTTTTTTTTTTTTTGTTTTTTTTTTCATGTTTTTCTGAGGTAAAATATTTAAGCTACCTATTAGGAGAAGTAGGTCTGAGCAAACGTTGTAGACCCAGGTCAAACTGCTCCTCTAAGACCAGTTTGCTCAGGGTCTACACTGTCTGTCATTTTATCAGTACTTTTAGACATATCAGTCAGACTTGGTAAAATTTTATGTGACTTATGGTGCTAAGTCCAAATGTATTTGGTACATATGGTATAATTCTAAATAAAATAAAAATATAATAAAATAAAAAAAATGTAAAAAAAAAAATCTACCTACCCTATATATTTTTTCTAACATGTTACCCTAAAAATGCATTTTTTTATTATTATTATTATAATTTTGCCTTATCATGGATGCTTTGCGTTGGTATATTCCAATGATTCGTTATGCGCAGAATGGTCGCTGTCCTCTAATACGCCGAATGCTCTTTTTTGCTTGGCACGACGGATGTTATATCAGGTACCTTTTGTTTAGATGCTGCTTAGTATAAAGCCAGGATCATTCAAAAAGCTATGGAACTGGTCAGTATCTTTTCCGAGTGGGATGTCCGACAGAAGACGTTTTGATGTTGTATCATGTAGTTAAGAAGTATAAACATCATTGTGCTGTTTAAAGAAATAGTAACTTCGTTACATCCCGCCATTTATTCGGAAAGCTGACGCTTAGTTGTTACTTCCTTGAACGACCAGAACCCGCGTGGGTACACATTTTGTATTCCGGTCCTTTCAACAGTATTTCATTTCTATCACACAGACGTATATTTTTTACGTTCAGAAATGCAGCCTTATCGTCATTATTTTTTCGCTGTCTGTCTGTCTGGCACCACCCAGCAAGCATTCTATATAAATCTATAGCGGGCCGTTATCGGCCCGTCAGGGTAGCTGACGGGCCGATAACGGCCCGCTATAGATTTATATAGAATGCTTGCTGGGCACACGCTACATATACCACATCCACGCACTTCAACCGAAAAGTTATGGTAGTCTACGTAAACATATGTTGTTGTACTAATTAGAAGTGCCTCACGGAAGCGCTTCTTTTGAGTACCTATAAACATATAATTTCGCGGAGAAATAAGAAAATTATTGTGTGAACACCCCTCTAATCTGGAGCTGTGATTTGTCGTCTATTGAATTTAGAGTGACAGTAGGTAACTTGGAAAAGCAGCCTTCGTTACGTTAACACTGTGTAAAGTGTATACACTTTTTAGCCATAACTCAAGGTAAGACCATTTTTCTACGAAAAAAAAACCAAAAAAACATTGATAGTTTGTTTATTATTATCATTATTATTATTATTATTATTATTATTTTTATTATTATTATTATTTCTCACATTTTGAGAGCTTCTAATGAGTGCCCACAACGTACAACTGTAGCTTTTATGGTTAAAGAACTGGCAACTCGCTGCATGCACTGTGAGTTTGTATGGGCGCTCGTAAATTATCTCAGGAGATAGTCCCTCAGTATTGGACAGGTGAGGTAAGGTTGGGTAATGAATGGTTGGGTAATGGTTTTGGCTAGCGCATCATAAAGTAACCCTGTAAACCACTACCATAGTCCTAGAGATCATTCGGCATGCTCCCGGGGGACTCCCGGTTGTTGTATTTTTTTTTTTTTTTTTTTTTTTTTTTTTGTGGGGGGCGGTGGGGGGAGTAGGGGGCAGGCAGGGAATCTAAATAGTTTCTGATATAAGGCCTTTTATGAAGTGAAGGGGTGGGGCATACCCCTTGGGGGACCCCCGGTTGGTGTCATTGGATGCGTCTTATCATAAGGAACAAGAATGTATAGTTTTGGGGGTGGGGGTCTGCACGGTTTATGAGATATAAGGCCTTTTATAAAGTGATGGGTGATGGGGGTGGGGCATGCTCCCGGGAGGGGACTCCCTATTGTTGTCATTGGGTGCTTCTTATGCTAAGGATCAAGAATATATATGGTTTAGGGGTGGGTATATATATATATATATATATATATATATATATATATATATATATATATATATATATATATATATATATATATATATATATATATATATATATTGTTTAGGGGTGGGGATCTGAACGGTTTGTGAGATATTAGGCCTTTAATGAAGCGAAGGGGATGCTGCTAAAATTCTACAAGCCCGTGAAAAGTTACGGGATATGTATTGGCAGCTAGTCGACACCCAGCGAACACATGGCGTTTATACAACGTCGCCTCAACGTCGATGCAACGTCATGACGTTGCATCGATGTTGAGGCGACGTTGTATAAACGTCACGCGCTCGCTGGCCAGTCATTCTACTGTATGTACGGAATTTGTACAGTAGGTTTTTCGGAAAGAAATAAGAAAACAAGAGGACCGTGATGGCCCTGTAACGCTCACCTGATTCCCTGAATATCATAGCACTTAGAGAATATGACCTAGAAACGATCAAGAGAATCATTCTGACCAAGATTTATGATGACAACAAAGACAATATAGCATGCCTAATGGACCAGGAAATACAGGTCAAGGTCTAATATGGATGACTGCACTCAAGGTCATGATACACTGTATGCAAGTGTCAAGTAGCATTGGCTGAAGGGCTAATAGAGAACCTAACCTAAAGCTAAAGCTAAACAAAATCAGTGGACCGTGACATATAAGCCAAGGTCAAATATGTATGACTGCATTTAAGAGGTCATGCTAAGATGTATGCAAGTGCTAAGAATCACTGCTGTATGACCAATAGTTACTAGGAAACTGAATTAAACGGAAAAAAATAACAAAGTCACTGGACCGTGAAATATAGGTCATAAGTGACCCAGTTTCCAACTTGAACCAGAAATCATCAAGACAAACATTTAAAGTAAGATGCATGGATGATTACTTCAAAAATATATCTCTAGAGTGTTAACAATGTTTTCCTTTGATTTAGCCTGGTGACCTAGTATTTGACCCCAAGTAACCTAGCCTTGAATTTAACCTAGAAATTATAAGGACAAAAATATTGAGCAGGATTCATGATAATTACATGTACTTCAAAAATATGACCTCTAGAGTATTAACAAGGCTTTCCTTTGATATAACTTGGTGACCTAGTTTTTGACCCAAGTCACCCAGTTTCAAACTTGACCTAGAAATCATCAAGATAAACATTTTCAGCAAGATTCATGTTGATAACTTCAACTAGAGGGTGAATAAGGTTTTAAAGAAATTTGACACGATGGCCTAGTTTTTGATCCGACATGACCCATATTCGAACCTGACCGAGATATCATCTAGTAAACATTCTGGTAAAGTTCCATGAAGATCGAAGAACAAAATGTGGCCTCGAGAGGGTGAACAAGGTTTTAAATAAATTCGACCAAGTGGCATAGTTTCTTACCTAACATAGCCCATATTCAAACTTGACCGAGATATCATCAAGAGAAACATTGTGGGGAAAAAATATCAAGATTGAAGCAAAACTAAGACCTAAAACGTCAAATCCTGTTTTCTAGGAAAAATAAGAAAAGTATTTCAATATTTCTTCTGCTGAATATTTTACCCTGAATGCTACACGTTAAATTCGTCGTGGTAACGGATTTATTTAGTTTTATTTAATACTGTTATTTTGGAGACTTCGATATTTTTCACCTACAGTGCAGTAAATGGCTCTGCAACGGCATCGGGATACTTGTTTATTATCTATTTATTTGTTAGTTTATTTATTTGAAACTGCATCGGATATTTATTTATTTATTTATTTATTTATTTATTTATATATTCGTACTATGTACGATGTTTGTAGGCAGTATTGCAAATTGTATTTATTTGTTATTTACTGCAAAGAATACTGCAACAATTATATCAATTAGACAGACAATGCTATAATGTCTACAAGTAAGCAAATAAATAACTGAGCCCACACAGAGGAAATCCTGTAAGATACATATTATAACAAGCAAATTCCATAGGGAATTTATGTCCCCCGCCTTATTTTTATTTGAGCTGTTAAAAATGGGTAAGTTAACCAGAGAACCATTGGTCCTGTATCACTTACCTAAGTATTGAAGCAGGAAACCAGTGATAAAAAATAATTTCAGGATTCTGAAAAAAACACATGCATATCTTCAGGCCATCCTAAAAGCCCATGTAAAGGTTCAAAAGGATCGGCTAAAACCTGTGGGAGGAGTTAAGGGGACAAGGTACCTACTCCCCATACACTTCTGTAATATTAGAACTCAAAAAAATGTCTAAGTTAAAAATGCGGAAAAAGTGATAAAAAATTATTTCAGGATTCTAAAAATCCACATGCATATTCTCAGGCCATCCTAAAAGCCCATGTAAAGTTTCAAAAGGATCGGCCAAAATCTGTGGGAGGAGTTAAGCGGACAAGGCTCCTACTCCCTATAGACTTCTGTAATATTAGAACTCAAAAAATATCTAAGTTCAAAATGTGTAAAAAGTGATAAAAAATAATTTCAGGTTTCTGAAAAATCCGCATGCATATCTTCAGACCATCCTTAAAGCACCTGTAAAGTTTCAAAACGATCGGCTTAAAACTGTGGTAGGAGTTACGGGGACAAGACACCTACATGTACTCCCTATACGCTTCTGTAGTATTAGAACTCAAAAACTGTCTGTTAAAAATGCGGAAAAAGTGATAAAAAATTATTTCAGGATTCTGAAAAACCACATGCATATTTTCAGGCCATCCTAAAAGCCCATGTAAAGGTTCAAAAGGATCGTACAAAAACTGTGGGAGGAGTTAAGGGGACAAGGTACCTACTAAAAATTCGGAACCACACACTACGTGCCGCGCACCACGGAAAGCCGAAAACGGTGTCCCTCCGCTTTTCTTCGAAAAGGCGTGGGACAATTAGCGCTTAGTACCCTGGGTAACTTTTTCAGCAGACGACATTTTGAAACATTTTTCTTGTTTTTCCAGAAAGCAGTATTTGACATGTAATATTAGAACTCAAAAAATATCTAAGTTCAAAATGTGTAAAAAGTGAAAAAAAATAATTTCAGGATTCTGAAAAAAACCACATGCATGTCTTCAGACCATCCCTAAAGCTCCTGTAAAGTTTCAAAAGGATCGGCTTAAAACTGTGGAAGGAGTTACGGGGTCAAGGTACCTACTCCCTATACGATTCTGTAGTATTAGAACTCAAAAACTGTCTAATTTAAAAATGCGGAAAAAGTAATAAAAAATTAATTCAGGATTCTGAAAAATCCAAATGCAAATCTTCAGATCATCCTTAAAGCACCTGTAAAGTTTCAAAACGATCGGCTTAAAACTGTGGTAGGAGTTACGGGGACAAGGTACCTACTCCCTATACGCTTCTGTAATATTAGAACTCAAAAAATGTCTAAGTTAAAAATGCGGAAAAAGTAATAAAACATTAATTCAGGATTCTGAAAAATCCACATGCATATCTTCAGATCATCTTTAAAGCACCTGTAAATTTTCAAAAGGATCGGCTTAAAACTGTGGTAGGAGTTACGGGGACAAGGTACCTACTCCCTATACGCTTCTGTAATATTAGAACTCAAAAAATGTCTAAGTTAAAATGCGGAAAAAGTGATAAAACATTAATTCAGGATTCTGAAAAAACCACATGCATAGCTTCAGGTCATCCTAAAAGCCCATGTAAAGTTTCAAAAGGATGGGCCAAAAACTGTGGCAAGAGTTAAGGGGACAAGGTACCTACTCCCCATACACTTCTGTAATATTAGAACTCAAAAAATGTCTAAGTTCAAAATGTGTAAAAAGTGATAAAAAAAATCATTTCAGGATTCTGAAAAAACCACATGCATATCTTCAGACCATCTTAAAAGCCCCTGTTAAGTTTCAAAAGGATCGTACAAAAACTGTGGGAGGAGTTAAGGGGACAAGGTACCTACTAAAAATTCGGAACCACACACCACGTGCCGCGCACCACGGAAAGCCGAAAACGGTGTCCCTCCGCTTTTCTTCGAAAAGGCGTGGGACAATTAGCGCTTAGTACTCTGGGTAACTTTTTCAGCAGACGACATTTTGAAACATTTTTCTTATTTTTCCAGAAAGCAGTATTTGACATTACATGCAAATTGTAAAATCCTGTTTTCTGGACAAATAAGAAAAAAATATTGCCAATTTGTCGTCAAGTTAATAAACATTCATCACGAAAACATGTCTATATAATTTTGACCCCCTTAATCCAGAAGAGACTTTTATATAGTAAAACTGGGGTTTACAGGGGTATACATTATTGTTCTTATTTCTGCATAAAACATAAGATCGTGGGTACTCGTTAGAATCGCCTCGCCGAGGCGGTTCTAACGAGTACCCACAATCTATGTTTTGAGCAGAAATATGAAAAATATCAGAGTTTTTTATCTGAAAAATTTTAGTTTTTTGGAGGTGAAATATTCCATATATTTGAATAGGCGTGTTTTCGTAATGTAGCGCCCTCTGATCATAATCAGCAGATGACAAATTGATGACAGTTTTGTTGTTGTAGTTTACTCACAAAACATGGCCTGACATTTCATGCGAATTATCTACTCAGGAGAATTCAAGTACAAGCTGCACTGCCAATCTAGGGGAGATAATAAATGCGTGAAAGGTTAAAAAAAACAGGTCTGGACAATTCCTGCAAATTGTTTCCAGTCCTGTTTTCTTGGAAAAAAAAAAGAAAATTGTTGCTGTTACTTAAATCAGATTAATTTTTAACCCTTTCACCCCCCAAGTTCCTGACAAGGACTCTTCTATCTCTGAATGTGGAAAGATCCATTGCTGCAATGGAGCGTCTAAAGGGTGAACAACATAAATGTTGAAGACGCACGAGACACACCACACTGTAGTAGGTTTACTAAAATGCCAGTAATTCTGAAGATTCCGCCTCCCTAACAGAATTAAGAATGGTGAGCGTGAGAGAGTATGTATGTGTTATAAAACAATATGCAAATTACTGTTAGTAGATATTCGGCGAGTGTTCTTAGATAGCATAGAAGAATAAAATGTAACCACCCCTTCTGGGTCTTGTTTACTGTGTTAGCCATCCCGCTCAGGATCTACAACACAAGACTATTACACACACGACGCACGTTCGACGGACACAGGGTGATCACAATAGCTCACCACAAAAGGTCAGTAGTAGGGGTTTCAGTCAAAGAATCAATAACAGAATGACAAACTGTGTATATCCTGATGAGAAGTCGTCTCTTCTGGATCTGCACTGTTTGCAAAGCCATCTGTGTTGGTCTTCAGGGATGAAAGGGTTAAAGCGCCATCACAACTGCAGCAGACGACATTCTGAATTCTGTTTTTGATTCTTTTTCAGAGAAAATAAAATCTGATATTTCATGTGACAGACGATCCACATGAAATGTCAAGCCTTATTTTCTCTGAAAAAAATAATAATAATGCCACAGTACTGCTTGGTGCATTGTGGGCTAAAGATACAGCCAACTTCCTACAGAGAAGAGCCAGACCACACTGTATAGATACACAGGCTTGTCTTGTCTTTCTGCTGTTCACACAACACGTTACACAGTTCCATGCTGACTAAATAAAAAGAAAAAAGGAACAAATTTAGCAAACAAATTCTCAAACTTTTTATTATCATGACCAATTAAAATTTCGTTTTAATTGGTCATGTTGCGTTGCCATGTGTACCAAATTCCTGATTTGATTGGTTAGTGGAGGAGCCAATGGGAAGTCGGTAATAGGGATTATCCATCTGACTAAGCTATCCATGTCATCCGAATCTATTTTGGGCAACAATATACCAACGTAAACAAGGAGAGCCCATAAGGCAAACGATAAAACTTTTCATTGTAGATTGTTCGATTATCCACTTGAGTCATTTTATAATGCGTGTCATATTTCTAAATATACTTTTCTATCCTATAATTTACAACCTATTTAAATGCACTGGGGTAGCAGATATTTTAATGGGCTCCTCACGCAAACAAAACGGGCCTTACACTGTATATTAACCTTTGTCATGCTGAATAAATTAAGATGCTACGCCCACTCCTAATTTCCAGCCAATCAGATTACTTGACAGAAATTCACATACATTTAATGACAAACAGTGCAGATCCAGATCAGCTGGCTTCTTTAGGGTTCACCATTATCACTTTATAGGCAAATTCAGGAGACGACAAAATGATATTTTCTCCATATTGCCAGAAAATAGGCTTTGACATTTCATGCAAATTGTCTCCTAAGAAGAGCCAATTAGCATGAAATATCAAATCCTATTTTCTGGGAAAAAAAAAAAGAAAAGCATTTCAAAATGTCGTTTGTTGAAAATGTTTACCCAGCAGGCTAAGCGTAAGGTCTTCATTAGGACTTGCTTCCACCTAGCAGATGGCATTGTCCAACCTTATTTCAGGCGAATAGAAGGTCCCGTTCAGTTAACGCGATTGCGCAGGCTGATTTGGAATGTCGCTGGTCGTTTATAAATGCGTGAAGCCTCTTTTTCGCCGCGCCACATATGAGCCAGAACATGAGATAGTGGTATTTATCACATAAGCAACCAGCAAACGCTCAGGCGAGCCTGCGCATAAGCGCAGTCTCGCCAGATCCTTTGCTGTTCGCAGCCATGCAACAGAAACCTCTAGGAAGCTTCGGCCAAAAAATATTTATTGCACAGGGGACTACGCATGCGCATTTGAAGAACAACAAACCATTAAACCATAAGGTCCCTTTTTCGTGCGCCGACTCCAATACTGTGCATGGTACATTCGAATAATCCAAGGATTTGTTGCGGTTTACCTGTCTTGTGTAATGTCAATGGCTTCAATTATGAAATGTTTATTCGCTGTAGATAGCATGCGCATGCATTCATGCACCTAAAGATTGGTAAAGTGTTTAAAAAATAGTGTTATAAATTTTTCCCCAATGTGTAATCATGATTTATAACGGAAGTAGTAAAAATAGAAACAGTATATATAGGAGTATCATTGATAGCACACTGTCATATACAGATCACAAAATCAAGATCATCAGTTAGAAATAATCCCCCCACCCGCCACCCATCCCACACACCCAACACTTCCTCTTGGCTATACCAGCGGCATCCGTATTTTTCGGACTATCACGAACAAATACAATACACAAATAAATAAATAAATAAATAAATAAATAAAACATTTGGACTCTTTGTCTTCGAAAAAAGAGGATCTTGCATGAAAGTCCATTTAAAGAGGATATGTTAGTTAACGCTTGGCATGCTGGGTTCAAATTTCAGCAGACGACTATTTGAAATATTTTTCTTTCCTTTTTTTTTTTCAAAAATCAGCCTTTTTCATTTCATGCAAATTGTCGCCTCAGTGTGTCTAAGCCTGTTTTCTGAGAAAAATAATAATTTATAAAAAAAAAAAAAAAAAAAAAAAACAAGAGGCCCACGGGCCACAATTCGCTCACCTGAGTGAAACCGCCACTGCAGATATGCAGATGGCATGCAACATTTTTCCAATACTCTTATAACAAGGCAATGGCTTAAACAGTTTTTGAGATATCTTGCTTACAAGGTTAAAATACTGAAATTTTCAAAACGTTTTTTTTTTTTTTTTTTTTTTTTTTGTTTTGTTTTTTCTAATCTTAGCTCTGGTGACCATTTTGTTCAGCAGAGCAGAACCATGTTGGCAGTTTTGGTAAAGGAGGATAAGAGGAACATTTCTGTAAAATCATTTTGAAATCAGGCCACTTGCCAAGGAGGAGATGTTTAAAGGGTTTTTTGTTTTTTTTTTCTATTTTTAGCTCTGGCGGCCATTTTGTTCAGCCGAGCAGAACTTTTTAGCAATTTTGGTAAAGGGCCATAAGAGGAACACTTCTGTGAAATTACTTTGAAATCAAGACACTGGCTGCGTAGATGTCTTTTAAAGGTTTTTCTATTTTTAGCTCTGGTTGCCATTTTGTTCTGCCAAGCGGAGCAATTTTAGTAATTTTGGTTGCGGGCCATTGGTGGAATACTTCTATGCAAATATTTTTAAGTCAGGCCATTAGCCAAGGACGAGATGTCATTTGAAGATTTTCTATTTTTCAGCTCTGGTGGCCATCTTGTTCAAAGAAGCAGAACCATTGCGGCCATCTTGGATTTTCGATCAGCACAATTTAGCTTGTTTCGATCCAAAAGTCATCCTGTTGCTACAGAGAAAGTTGCGGCTCAAAGCGATCCAAGGTTTCAGAAGAGATGTCGAAAATTGATTTTCAAGATGGCAGCTGTGGTGGCCATCTTGGATTTTTCTATTAGCTCATTTAGCTATTTTGTGTTTCATAAGCGCGCTAACGCTCATCATCAAGTTTCGATTCAACTGGAGTATATAGAGATGTCCAAAATATGAATTCTCGACATTTTTCCCATATAAATGTATAGGGCCCATACAAATGCATGGGAAGCCAATTTGACCTTGCCCTAAAAAATGTCAAATGTCAACGTAGGACCATCATTTTAGCAATTTTGGTAGATCTCCTGTCCCCGAGGATTTGTGCAAAGGTAAGGCCCAAGGGCTTTTTTGGTTCTGGAGAAGACGATTTTTAAAGGTGTTTACCATATATGGGCATGACAGCCATCTTGGTCAATGGACCAAGACCACTTTAGCAATCTTTCTTTCCCCTAACCTAAGGAGGCTCAACATGAAATTTGAGCAATATTGGCCAAGAGGCTTCAGAGGAGAGGTCGTTTGAAATTCTCAACAGTTTTCCCATACAAAGGTATGGCGCTCATACAAATGCATAGGGAAGCAAACTTGACCTCGCCGTAAAAAGGCCAAACGTCAATGTACCACCATCATTTTGGTAGACCTCTCGTCCCTGATGGTTTGAGCAAAGATTCAGCCCCAAGGCATTCTCGGTTCTGGAGAAGACTTTTAAAGATTTTTACCATATATGGACATGGCGGGCCATCTTGGTCAATGGACCGCGACCATTTTAGTAATCTTTCGTTCCCCCAACTTAAGGAGGCTCCAAATGAAATTTGAGCAACATTGGCCAAGAGGCTTCAGAAGAGAAGTCGTTTGAAATTCTCAACAGTTTTCCCATACAAATGTATGGTGTCCATACAAATGCATAGGGAAGCAAACTTGACCTCGCCGTAAAAAGGTCAAACGTCAATGTATATAAAATATTTTAGCAACTTTGGTAGACCTTTCGTCCCCGATGATTAGTGCAAAGATTCAGCCCCAAGGCTTTCTCGGTTCTGGAGAAGAAGAATTTTAATGATTTTAGCATATATGGGCATGGCGGCCATCTTGGTCAACGGACCACGAACATTTTAGCAATCTTTCATTCACCTAACCTAAGGAGGCTCCACATGAAATTTGAGCAACACTGGCCAAGAGGCTTCAGAGGAGAAGACGTTTGAAATTCTCAACAGTTTTCAATACAAATGTATGGTGCCCATACAAATGCATTGGGAAGCAAAATTGACTTCGCTGTAAAAAGGTCAAACGTCAATGTACAACAATTATTTTAGCAATTTTGGTAGACCTATCGTCCCCGATGATTAGTGCAAAGATTCAGCCCCAAGGCATTCTCGGTTCTGGAGAAGAAGATTTTTAAAGTTTTTTACCATATATGGGCATGGCGGCCATCTTGGTCAACGAACCGCGACCATTTTAGCAATCTTTCGTTCCCCCAATCTAAGGAGGCTCCATATAAAATTAGAACAAAACTGGCTCAGCGGCTTCAGAGGAGAAGTCGTTTGAAAATGTTAACGGACGGACGACGGACGAAAAGTGATCACAATAGCTCATCCTGAGCATAGCTCAGGTGAGCTAAAAATATCGTTACTTTGTGAATTTGCCCAGCGTAGTAAAGGTTAGAAAATACGCTCGTATTAAATCCCTGTGTTTATTTCTTCTTTACATTTCTTCGTTTTCATCATGATACTACGCCTGTATCATTTTGACCCCCTTAAATCCCACTTTTATATAGTAAAACTGGGGTTTTCAGGGGTATAAATTATTTATTTTTTTTTAAAGAAAAACATAGCTTGTTGGTACTCGTTAAAACCGCCTCGTCGATCTATGTTTGGAGCAGGAATATGAGAAATATCAGAAATTTTTATCTGAAAATTTTCCTTTTTTGGTAATAAATTTTTCAATATATTTGAATAGGCGTGTTTTCGTAATGACATACATGGCTACCGTAATGTAATACTTATCCATTCATGGCACTTGTAATTGTATGTATTTAATGCCACTTGTGAGGAAATGGCCTCTATAAGCTTAACATTTTCGTCCAAATTCTGTCTTGTAATTGTCTACTTTTTTTACTTATCCACAAACATGTAAACAAATATTGCTTAAAATCAAAATTTATCGAGCCCTGCGGCGAACAAACAATTGGATCTTATTTTTTTTTCATGGAAAACGGACGAGGAATATGAATTTGACCTAATTTCACACGCCAATGAACACACATATATAATTGAAAAACCGATATATTCAGAGCCGCCCTACACCATCGGAGCCATTGTTTATTTGCCCTCCATTTCTATTAGTTTGTTGTCAATTTTTATTTTTCGGTAAGTGAGACAGGTCAAACAATCACTTTTACACATAAAAAATGCCAAACAGTCCAGGTGCATATGCATTTTATGAAAAAATAACCGGGAATAGCGTCGCTGAACCTTCGACGATCAGTTTATTCAGCATCGATCAGCCCACGCCACAAGTAATTCAGACGAGATCGTACACATAAATTTACAAACTATCTATTAGGTGCGAAAACTGTTAAAAGACTTGAGAGCAGCATGTAATTCTCCTTTTTGAGAAAAACTACCCCACAAAAACAGATTCTTCCGACGAGTGACTGACCTACCTCTTTTGTTTACTTTTTTAGCCGCTTTATTCAGAGCCGCACGAGTTTACTGAGGGCAAGCGAAAACTTCAGTTAATTTATCCTTGGACAAGTACAATACAGGTATACATATTCCTATCACCGAATTCGACTTGTCTACATTTTAAAGGGTGACTACTTTTGGAAACAGGAAGTCGCTTCCAAGATATCCATCACGAAAACATGCCTGTATAATATTGACCACCTATAACCCCACTTTTATATATTAAAACAGGTTTACAGGGGTATTCATTATTTTTTCTTATTTCTTCTCAAAAACATAGATTGTGGGTACTCGTTAGAACCGCCTCGGCGAGGCGGTTCTAACGAGTACCTACAATCTATGTTTTGAGCAGAAATGTGAAAAATATTAGAATTTTTGTCTGAAAATTTTCAGTTTCTGGTGGTGAAATTTTCAACAGATTTGAATAGGCGGGTTTTCGTAATGGGAGGCTGCTCTTAAAGGAAAGACTTTCCTCCCTTGGAAGCAATGTCTATGCTTTTAGAGTAGCCTACTATGAGAAGAGAGGCAAGTCGTTTTATGGTAGAGTAGCCTCCCTTGGACGTGTTTCCGCTGACCTTTATAAGTTATCATAGAAACAGAAAAGTCAGTACTTGATGGCAAGTCTGGGATCATTTTTCTTACTTCTCCATAAAAACGTGTTGTGGGTACTCATTAAACTTATGACGGTCTAACGGATACCCATAGCATACGTTTTTATATAGAAAGGTAGGAAAGATTATAAAAACACACACACACACACACACACGCGCGCGCGCGCGCGCGCGCGCGTTACCTGTTCCTCTGAGGCTAGTTTTCTAAAGGGCACTAACATGTATCTTCTGAATTTTCATCAGGGAAAGTTAAGTTTTATTCGGCATTCAGGGATTTCTTAGCGCGTAAAAATGGTCATTTTGACCCCAGATTTTGAAAATTGTCCTCATTAAATTTTAGGATCCCTATACATTTGTGTCTATAACGGGACAAATAATTTATGGGGACAAATGGAAAGCGCTGATTCGGACAAGTTAAGTTTGACGATTTACTTGTCTTTGGACAAGTACTATTTTCCCAGCTAGCATTCTACGTAAATCTACATCGGGCCGTCATCGGCCCGTCAGCTACCCTGACGGGCCGATGACGGCCCGATATAGATTTACGTAGAATGCTGACTGGGTTGCCATCTCCACAACCGTGCGTAGGCGGTAGCTCTGATCACACTATACGGCTGAATAAATATATGGGTATGTAAGAAAAGAGGATACAGCGTTGTAATCTATTTATACTTTCAACTCATTTTATTTTCACACCTGAATAATTTCGATACGATCTCAATGAATGAAGTAATTCTGTCGCAACATCACGATTTACCGTATAAACCTTGTTTTCGGAGAGACAGGCCTAAGCAAACAATGTAGGCTGATCAATCGCCGTAGATCAAGGTCTGCACTGCATGTTTGCCACTCATCCTGCAATTTTTGGCACTATAGCAGGTAGTATTAATAAGTTTGATAAAATTTTAGGATCTGTATGGTAAGGAGATGGTGTCCTAAGTATTCGAATACTTACGGTAAATATGGTATACTAAGAGTAAATATATTTACTAAAATAGAAGAATAATTGCCTTTTTGTCCTTGTTGATATTTTAAACTTTACCAAACCGTGTTCAAATTCAGCAGACGGCATATTGATCACGTTTTTTTTGTTTGTTTGTTTTTTTTTTTTTCTTATTTTTCCCAGAAAATAGGATACGACATTTCGTGCAAATTGTCTCCTTTGCATGAAATGTGAAATCCTATTTTCTGAGGAAAATAAGGAAAATATTTCAAATTGTCGTCTGCTGAAATATTTACCCAGCATGCTAAGCGATAAATAAACTTCAAAATAAGAAGATACTAATCGCATCTGAGTTATGTTGATGTTTGATACCAGCGAAAAGTACAGAAACAAAACCTACCTTCAATACATATGGAACGGAAAACTATGATTGAAAGTACATAATATTGCGACATTTCAAATGTAAATAAAAACAAACGTGGAGATACTAAGAAAAGGCCCATATTTTAACTTTTATCACTATCGGGGCTAATTCAGCAGACGACAAATTGATTATATTTTTCTTATTATTTTTTTTTCTCCAGAAAACAGGATTTGACATTCATGCAAATTGTCAAAAAATAAGGAAAATATATCGAATTTCGTCCGCTGAAATATTGACCTAGCATGCCAAGCGTTAAACACATTTCAAAATAAGACGATACTGATTGCATCTGAATTATGTGGATTTTGGATACCAGCAAAAAACAAAACGTACCACCAATATATATGGCACGGAAAAAATATGACTGAAAGTACACAATATTGCGACATTTTAAATGTAATTATTGCATAAAAAGCAGTGCCGCACGTTATTAACAGCCGTGCATTAACCGACGAAAAGCCGTGTATTAACAAGGCAATTCACGCGCTACGCAACTTTCAATATGATCGTACCGAGCCACAGACTTGCCGTTACGAGATGTGTACTGCCCGACCCTAGAACGAGCATAGTCCGTGGAAATTACGTTCGCGAAACAAAATCGTGCAAGAAATAACGCGAAATGTAGCAAATGTTTTCAGTTTTTATGCAATAATAGCGATCGAACATGGTTTTTCAATGCATTAACATTCACTGCCTTCGGCCTCGGTTTTCAACACCTCCCACGGGACCTGGCGAATGTTAATGCATGAAAAACCATGTTTGATCCCTATAATAAAAATATATGTGAAGATACCCAGGAAAGGCCCCGATCAGGAATAACAGCCCTCTGAAAGCTTCGGATAAAGGTTTAAATACATAAAATGAAAACTGTACATCGACAGGCTCAAAATTCATACTTTGAGTATTGTACGTCAATTGGCTCAACATTCATACGCAGAATACTGTACATCGACTGCCTCAAAATTCATATTTTGATTATTGTACGTCAACTGGCTCAACATTTATACCCTGAATACTGTACATCGACAGGCTCAAACTTCATACCCTTAATACTGTAATTCGACAGACTCAAAATTCATACCCTGAATACTGTACATCAACTGGCTCAAAATTATACTTTGAATATTGTACGTCAGTTGGCTCAACATTCATACACTGAATTCTGTACATCGACAGGCTCAAACTTCATACCCTGAATACTGTACATTGACAGACTCAAAATTCATACCCTGAATACTGTACATCGACAGGCTCAAAATTCATACCCTGAATACTGTACATTGACTGGCCCAACATTCATACCCTGAATACTGTACATCGACAAGCTCAAAATTCATACCCTGAATACTGTACATCGACAAACTCAAAATTCATACCCTGAATACTGTACATCGACTGGCTCAACATTCATACCCTGAATACTGTACATCGACAGGCTCAACATTCTTACCCTGAATACTGTACATCGCTTGGCTAAAAATTCATACCCTAAATACTGTACATCAACTGGCTCAAAATTAATACCCTAAATACTGTACATCGACTGGCACAACATTCATAGCTTGCATACTGTACATCGACTGGCTCAACATTCATACACTGAATACTGTACATGGACTGGCTCAAAAATCATACCCTGAATACTGTACATCGACTGGCTCAACAATCATACCCTGAATACTGAGCTCAACATTCATACCCTGAATACTGTACATCGACTGGCTCTACATTCATGCCCTGAATACTGTACATCGACTGGCTCAATATTCAAACCCTGAAAAAATACTGAACATCGACTTGTTCAACATTCATACCCTGAGTACTATACCTCGGCTGGCTCGAATACTGTACATCGACTGGCTCAACATTCATACTTTGAATACTTCACATCGATAGGCTCAACATTCATGCTTTGAATACTGTATGTTGACAGACACAATATTTATACTTTGAGCTCAATATTCATACTCTGAATATTGTGCATCGACTGCTCAATGATCATACTTTGAATATTGTGTGTCGACTGGATCAACATTCAAACTTTGAATACTCTACGTCGGCTTTGAATACTCTACGTCGGCTGGCTCAACATTCATACTCTAAATAGCCAACATCGACTGGCTAAAGATTCATTCTTTGAAAACTCCACGTAGCCTGGCTCAACGTTCATACTGAATTCTGTATGTCGGTTGTCTCAACATTCATACGTCAACTTGCTCAACATATAAACTTTGAATACTCTACGTCAACAGGTTCAACATACACCTTTTGAAAACTCAACGTCGTCGACTGGATTTACATACAAACTTTGAATTCTGTATGTCGGCTCGTTCAACATTCAAACTCAGAAGTATTATGCATGCATTGACTGACTCAGTATTCACACTTTGACTACTCTATATTGGGAGGCTCAACATTCATATTTTGAATACTTTACGTAGACTGGCTCAACATTTATACCCTGAATACTATACCTCGGCTGATTCAACATTCACAATTTGTGTACTGTACGTCGGCTGGCTCAGCATTCATACTTTGAATATTCCACGTCGGCTGGCTCAACAGTCATACTGAATTCTGTACGTTGGTTGGCTCAAGATTCATACTTTGAATGCTGTACGTCCGCTTGCTCAGCATACTCAGAATACTGTGCGTCGGCTTGCTTAACACCCATATTCTGAATACTGTACGTCGGCTGTCTCAGCATTTATACTCCGAATACTGTACGTCGGTTGCCTCAACATTTATACTCTAAATACTGTACGTCGATTGGCTCAACATTCATACTCTGAATACTATACGTCGGTTGGCTCAATATTCATACTCTGAATACTTTACGTCGATTGGATCAACATTCAAACTCTGAATATTGTACGTCGGTTGGCTCAATATCCATACCCTGAATACTTTACGTCGGTTGGATCAACATTCATACTCTGAATATTGTACGTCGGTTGGCTCAACATTCATACTCAGAATACGGTACGTCGGTTGGCTCAACATTCTTACTCTGAATACTTTACGTCGGTTGGCTCAACATTCTTACTCTGAATACTGTATGTCGGCTAGTTCAACATTCTTACTCTGAATACTGTATGTCGGCTAGTTCAACACTCATACTCTGAATACTATAATTCGATTAGTTCAACATTCAAACTCTGAATACTGTACGTCGATTGGCTCAACATTCATACTGTGTATAATGTACGTCGGTTGGCTCAACGTTAATTCTCTAGAAACTGTACGTCGGTTGCCACAACATTCATACTCTGAAAACTGTAAGTCGGTTGGCTCAACATTCATACTCTAAATACTGTACGCCGTTTGGCTCAACGTTCATACTCTGAATACTGTTCGTCGGCTGGTTCAACATTCATACTTTGAATACTGTACGTCAGTTTGTTCAACGTTCATACTCTGAATACTGTACGTCTGTTGGTTCAACATTCATACTTTGAATACTGTACGTCGGTTGGCTCACAATTCGTAGTCTGAATAATGTACGTCGGATGGCTCAACGTTCATACTCTTAATACTGTACGTCAGTCGGCTTAACATTCATACTATGAAAGTGTATGTCGTTTAGGTCAATATTCATACTCTTAATATTACTATACGTATGTTGGCTCAATGTTCATATTCTGAATACTGTACGTCGGTTGGCTCAACATTCATACTCTGAATACTGTACATCGGCTGGCTCAACATTCATACTCTAAATACTGTACGTCGGCTGGCTCAACAGTCATACGCTGAATACTGTACGTCAGCTGGTTCAATATCCATTTTAACCCTTTTCATACTGGATAAATTAAGACGCCACAACCACTTCTAACTCCCACCCAATCAGATTACTTGATCCGGGTTTTTGATAGAAATTCACATATTCAATGACAAACAGTGCAGATCCAGAGCCAACTGGTCTGGATCTACACTGTTTGCCAAGATAGGGCATGTCGTGTTCAGCAAGAGAAGGGTTAAATGTCGGATACTGTATGTGTTGTAGTTGGGCTTGAAGTTTGAATGTTGAAGTCGTATTTCGCGTTGATCAGCATTCAGATTTTTATTACCAAATGTATGTCGCGTGTCCCCGCATGCGGACACTGAACGCCAAATGTTGAATTCAAATGGCTCTTTGTTTGCTTTGGAGCTCAACGTTCAAATTTTGTGTGTCGAGTGGCTCAACTTTTTGAAGTTCAATATTGAATGTTAAGAGTCAAGAATTCAGAATCTTCGCTAGACGCACAATGCAATCTTGTATGAAATCCTGTATCCCGGCTCAAATTTGTAGAATGTTGAGGAACAAAGAAAGTCGTGTATGAAACTTTCAAATTTTGTATGCCGAATTAATACTGCGTGTCACAAGGCTAATGAATGCAAAAAATTATGATTGACTCATGATTTTTATAGCACCGAGTTTTACCATATTCACTGTATCATCTCCCATAGTGGCTGGGACTCAACACAGCTAAAAATAAAAAACTCTTTTTTTATCATCACGAAAACACGCCTATATAATTTTGACCCCCTTAAACCCCACTTTTATATAGTAAAACTGGGGTTTACAGGGGTATACATTATTTTTCTTATTTCTGCTCAAAAACATAGATTGTGGGTACTCGTTAGAACCGCCCCGCCGAGGCGGTTCTAACGAGTACCACAATCTATGTTTTGAGCAGATATATGTCAAATATCAGCGTTTTTATCTGAAAATTTTCAGTTTTTGGGGGTGAAAATTTCTATATATTTGAATAGGCGTGTTTTCGTAATGTAAATTTAACTTCTATTCAGCGTTATCAAATTTAGGGACTTCATACACTTGGTAAATTTTCGACCGTTTTTTTTTTTTTTTTTTTTTTTGTTTTTTTTTGTTTTTTTTTTTTTTTTTTGTTTTTTTTCAAAAGGAGACAACTTTTGTGATTTCCTGTTTGCTTTACTGCACACTAACCCCCTTCAGAAAAGGGTCCACTCTAAAAGGAAAGAATTTGCTCCCCTATTGGGTCAACTTTAAAAGGAAAGAATTTGTTCCGAAAGGAAGCAAATTCTTTCCTTTTAGAGGAGACCCCTTTTTTTAGAAGGGAGGAAAAATAAGTTTCACAAAGAGTGTTTACTGATTTCCATTAAAAGCCATTATATATGTGTCAAATGTACTTTTCAGGTGCAATCCCCACTTTCTTCAATTTAAACTTAGGTGACCTGTACTTCTACACATGTATGCACAAAAGTAAAGTTATATGGTAACCCACATGGGTTATTGTTGTCGAAATAATCACCTGATCACATACAACCCCGATGAATTCGTATAGACATTACGAAAACATGCCTATTCAAATATACTGAAAATTTTAGCACCAAAAAATGAAAATTTTCAGATAAAAAATTCTGATATTTTTCATATTTCTGCTCAAAACATAGATTGTGGGTACCCGTTAGAACCGCCTCGCCGAGGCGGTTCTAACGAGTACCCACAATCTATGTTTTCGAGCAGAAATAAGAAAAATAATGCATACCCCTGTAAACCCCAGTTTTACTATATAAAAGTGGGGTTTGAGGGGGTCAAAATATTATAGGTATGTTTTCGTGATGAATCAAATATTAATTAAAGATAAAGTTTATAGTATCATTTATTTATTTATTTATTTATTTATTTATTTTGATACGTTGTGCTTGTGAAGTAACAAACACTGACGATAGACTCTGGCATTTCTTTTATAATTAACCTAAATATTGGGACCCTTAAAGACATTAACTCTTTACCATACTCGTCCTAAAATTTGAACAAGCCCATTTACCACCTATTATTATGTCTAAACACTGATGGATGAGTGGCAAACAGTTTATACCCTGATCGGACGCCGCGTTCTGCAGCGTCATATCTGGGTCTACACTGTTAACTCAGCTGTGATTGTCTGAATACTTATGTTGACTAGAGTACTATGTGACCCGGTCCCTTTGTACACAGCAGGCCTCGGTGGCTCAGTTGGATGCGCCGTCCGACTGGAGATCAGGAGGTCGCGGGTTCAACCCCCGCCGAGGTCGGCAACATTCTCTCATGGAGATTGATCATGAAATATTTTCTACGGTCATTCTCTCCCTTCCGCTGATTCAAGACGGGCAGTTGTCAGTTTCTGGCGAAAGAATGTGCACAATACTGGTTAACCGCTTAGAGGACTAAGCCTGCCCAGTAAACGTGTGGTTAGGTAAACTGACCGCGCTCGACATGACCCCATTGGGTTGACTGGGCCGTCAAACCTCAACACAAACAAACAAACACAGAGAGCAAATGAATACTTATGTTGACTAGAGTATTATGTGACCCGGTTCCTATGTACACAGAGAGCAAACAGGTGAAAAGAAATATATGTAAGGTGTCAGGAAAGTACAAAATCAAAAAAAAAAACAAAAAAACACGCAGTGCCCAGTTGTTCAAAACTAACGATGTCGTTAGTTAACGTATCGTTAAAACTTTAATCATCAAATATGGCATATATGCTAATATTTTTGCTGAAAATATGTGAGTAGCTTTTGCAAATCATATAGGCTAATATTTTTGCTGAAAAAATGTGAGTAGCTTTTGCAGAAGCTACTCATATTATTTTTTCAGGAAAAATACCTGTGAATTAGATATTGCACTTACTAGAACAGTTAACATTTTGACCACTAACGAGCACTTTAAGCTAACGACGCTTTGAACAACTGAGCCCTGGAGTACAAAACATCTGAGTCGCATCTTCAGGAAAAAAGACCCTGCGATACCTACAGACAGTGAATGTTTAGATCAGCATACGCATCTGTACAGTCTGGTCAGGCCCTTTGCTGTTATTCGATACCCAGTAAGCATTTCTACGTAAATCTATAGCAGGCCGTTATCGGCCCGTCAGGGTAGCTGACGGGCCGATAACGGCCCGCTGTAGATTTATAAAGAATGCTAGCTGGGTAAATTCTACAGTATCCATTTGCCCTATAAACAGAGGACAGCTATCCCCTGATCGGCTTTGCGCATGTGCAGTCTAATCAGGTCACCATATACTCCAAAGACTCCTGTTGTGGTTCACTTAAAGCCGTAAGCAAAATTGTAGCAGACGACATTCTGTTATTTTTTATTATTATTATTATTATTATTATTATTATTATTATTATTATTCAGAAAAAAAAGAAGACTTGGCAGTTCATGTGAATCGTCTGCCTAGCAAGTCTTGTTTTCTCTGAAAACTGATAATAAAATTAAGAAAAAAAAAAGAATATCTGTTAAAACTTAAGGGTTAAAAGAAACCTTTAAATCTACTGTTTGTCTATCGTTTAGTTATCAGGGTGTTTTTGTGATTAATGATTTTTGGTTTCAACCAACTCCTACACTCGCAGATTATTCGATAATTCATTAACAGTTTACACACATACACGCAAATGCACCGATTTCCCTACAGAAGTGTCGTCTAGTCCTAAGATAATTTTTCAAGATAGCTTTAAAGCTTTGGCCTCAACATGAGAAGGGGGCCCTTACTGTATACAACCTTAAAGCTACATGCAAAACTTTAACAGACGACATTCTATTTTTATTGGTATTTTTTTTTTTTTTCCTGAGAAAATAAAGTTTGATTTTTCATCTTATCGTCATCTGAAAAAAAAAAATCAAAATATTACAGATTGCTGTCTGTTCCCAACAGCAGCACACGTTGAAACTGAAGACGTTTTCATGACGGCGCCTTACTAAGGGTCAAAGGCAACGAAGGTGCGCACATGTCTGAGACTGCGCGAAGGACCCGATAAACAGAAACGCTCCTAATCAGGGCCCAGTTGTTCAAAGCTAACGACGTCGTTAGTTAACGATTCGTTAAAATTTACATTAAGTGATACGCAAATATGCTGAAATTTTTTGCTGAAAAAAATGTGAGTAGCTTTTGCAGTGCAAAAGCTACTCACATTTTTCAGCAAAAAATATCAGTATATTGTATATTGAATCCGCTAAAACAGATAACGAAATGACCCTTAACAAGCTCATTAAGCTAACGACGCTTTGAACAACTGGGCCCAGATTGCGAGTGATTTGCATAAGTCTTCGCTGGGCACCCGTCTTAACCCTTGTCCTGCTGAATAAATTAAGATGCCACACCCATTTCTAATTTTCAGCCAATCAGATTACTTGATGCACATTACTTATATAAATTCAGGTACTTAATGGCAAACAGTGCAGATCCAGATCAGTTGGCTTCTTCTTCAGAAGCCAACTGATCTGGATCTACACTATTTGCAAAGGCAGGGCCTATCCGGATTCAGCAGGACTAGGGTTAAGATACATTTTCTCCTACTTTTCAATATAAGATAAGCTTATGAGGCCTTCCCAGGGTTTTGGGGAACAAGGGAACATTCTCGTTTATTTTCAGGGAACAAGGGACCATTGGCAAATATTTTAAGGGAACAAGGAAACGAAACTAATTTTGGGGAACAGGGAACATGAAAATTTTGAAAATCATTTTGGGAACAAAGTTAGTGAATAAAATAGTCCAAAACTACCAGGTATAACCAGTGAAATGCTAAATTCGGCTTTTTATTTCGCATATCGTGTACCTCAAATCACGAAAACATACCTATATAATTTCGACCCCCCTTAAACCCCACTTTTATATAGTAAAACTGGGGTTTACAGGGGTATACATTATTTTTCTTATTTCTGCTCAAAACATAGATTGTGGGTACTCGTTAGAACCGCCTCGCCGAGGCGGTTCTAACGAGTACCCACAATCTATGTTTTGAGCAGAAATATGAAAAAATATCAGAATTTTTATCTGAAAAATTTAAGTTTTTGGGGGTGAAATTTTCTGTATATTAGAATAGGCATGTTTTCGTTGAATATTATGCAAGTACTCGATATAATTCTACACTAATTGCCGTGCACTCACGGCACTCTGTGATAAAAAATGTCTACTTTCTTTTTACAATAACATATATAAACAGTTGTTTCAGGAACTATTTCTTGTCTCGCAATTTCTGTCAAATACAATATGGGACTCTAATGTTAGTATACGAGACCAGTTTGAATTATCTTTTTTTTTCAGAATCGTAATCTCTCTCTCTCTCTCTCTCTCTCTCTCTCTCTCTCTCTCTCTCTCTCTCTCTCTCTCTCTTTACCGGCACAGTTGCTCAGTGGTAGAGCGTCCGCTTTGTGACTGGGAGGTCGCGGGTTCGATCCCCGGCCGGGTCATACTAAAGACTTTAAAAATGGTACTAGCTGCTCTTTCGCTGGCGCTCAGCATTAAGAAAGTAGAGCTAGAACTGGTCAGCTCAGTGTCAGTATAATGTGACTGGGTGGAATATCATGTCAAAGTGTCTGGGGCATGATATTTTAGTGAGGCAGCACTCTAAAAGTGAGCATTGAGCTCCCTGCCACATCCAGACACCGTCGCGATATGACTGAGAGGTTGAAAACGACGTTAAGCCCAAATCAAACACTCTCACTCACTCTCTCTCTCTCTCTCTCTCTCTCTCTCTCTCTCTCTCTCTCTCTCTCTCTCTCTCTCTCTCTCGCATTTTCTTGTGTATCTCATATGCTGGGCCATTTGAGCCGCGCTTACTGGTGTTGACGGGGCTGCATTACGAAGGTAAACCGTACATTTATACTACAACGGTTAACCGAACATTTATGGTCCGAAAATGGACATTTTTTTCTTAATTTGGGAGCCGTTCGCGCCCTTCTTTTACATGCTCGAAAACTGATGTTCATAGTATTATTACCCCGCATAGAACCGTATTAAATGGTACTGGAACTGAAAAAATCGCCTGTATTTATCTCACCGTGAGGGTCGTTCAAGAAGTGTTGACAGCACTAACGCATAAATACTCTACTGCCGTCAAAAGGGCCCGTGACCTTTTGTCATTTGCATACGCGTTGTTTTGGCGGCACTACTTTTTTTGTAGTCTGCTTATTTACAAAATGGCTGCCAATATATTTCAATCGATTTTCAGTTGATTTTCTGGGAAAACAATGCTGAAGAAAACGCTAGGCCATGTGAAACTTCCGAATTAAATTCTGGCTAAGAGGCATCAGGAATCAAGAGAAATTCATCTGATTTCAGCAGCTGATATCAACCAATACCTATCAGATTTCGCCAACAATGCTAATAAAAAGCTAAGAAGCGGACTTACCCGAAACTGCTTGTAAACGTTTCACCATGACCGAATACAGGTGCCTGTAAAACACTGGTCCAGAAGATAGCAGAAAATAATGTACCTGATGCTTCAAGCCCAGCAGGCACACAACATCAAAATGACGTCGTATCAGCGTCGATGCGACGTGATCACGTCGCATCGACGTTGATACTACGTCATTTTCACGTTGTGTGCCCACTGGGAGTATAGCCAATGTTACAGGCCATAAACTGTTTGCTCCTGGAATAACTATTCTTCTCTGAGTGGTAATCATAAACTTGTAATATCCAACATTCCTTCTGGTGCAAACTCTAACTCCAGAAGTGTGCTTTAATTCCTCAACTTCAGGCTAGAAAGATCTGAATCCAGTTCAAGGTCATGTCGCTTTACCACATCACAGTAAATTGCCTCCATTTCCGCCATGGCTCTTAATCCGTGTCCCAAACCAGAAATACGTCTGAGCGCTGTGTTCGCTGGCAGTACCATGAACTATTGCAGCAGCAACGCGAATTTTAACCCATTTTAGTCTGGAAACCCCAAAAGGGTATTTGGCAAACTGTGCAGACCCAGATCAGACGCAAACGCGGAGTCTGATTAGGGTCTACATTTTTTGCATTAACTATATGAATTTCTGTAAAATATAGTAATAAAAACTAACCAGACATCCTACAGTTGGAAATAGACCGGTCCAAACAGTTGTGGTAGAAGAGTCCACTCGACGTGAATGTGTTAATCACTAGCCCACTAATTAACCTAATAATAAATAAGAATAAATTATTGAGTGTGAAAAGTTTGAATACACAAGCAGATGAACTTTTCTGACCTGTTTACTACGTGTTACGCCATGGTTAAATAGGTCATTATGACCTCGTTTATTGCTCATTTTCAAGAGCTGTTCTGCCTTGTTAAAGTCGACTAACATACTATTGAAGAAGTTTGATGGCTCATTTATAAAATTAAACTTTGTGAAAGTTACATTTTATATAGTTTATGTTTTGTGTATCCTCAGTATATTCTAACACTGGTGACGACATATGACCATCACGCTATTTTTGGAGCAATATCAACAACACTGAGTTGGACAGGCTAGACGCCGCAATCGGTGATATATACTCATTTTTAAAAAGGCGAACCCTTGCGCTGTACATAAACTTTTGAAGACAAAACAAAATAATTTACAATCGGACCTTAGTGAAGCGAAACAATGGAGTAAATGTAACAAAATGTATATTAATTATCAAAAAACATCATGTATGACATTAGGGACAAACACCGATTAAATGGCTCCCCAGCGGGCACATGACGTTAATACAACGTCATGACGTTGCATCGACGTTGAGGCGACGTTGTATTAACCACATGTGCGACGTTGAGGCGACGTTGTATTAACGTCATGTACCCGTGGTTAATACAACGTCGCCTCAACGTCGATGCAACGTCATGACGTTGCAGCGACGTTGAGGCGACGTTGTATTAACGTCATGTGCCCGCTGGGTCCAATCAATTAGATATCAATGCGGATAATATATAAATTAAGCAAAAGCTCCTTGGACTCAATATTGACGAAAATTTAAACTGGTGTTCTCATATAGACCACCTTTGTAAAACCGTCTCTTCAAAAGTTACGACAACTCATTACGAAAACACGCCTATTCATATATATAGAGAGAAAACTTCACCTGCAAAAACTGAAAATTTTTCAGATAAAAAAACTGAAATATTTTTCATATTTCTGCTCAAAACATAGATTGGGGGTACTCGTTAGAACCGCCTCGAGGCGGTTCTAACGAGTACCCACAACTATGTTTTGAGCAGAAATAAGAAAAATAACGTATACCCCTGTAAACCCCAGTTTTACTGTATAAAAGTGGGGTTTAAGGAGGTCATAATTATATATGTATGTTTTCGTGATGTGTCTGAATATGTCCCTGCTCACGTTCAGAGGTTATTTTACCAGGGTTATATCCTTCCTTTACTTGACTATGGTTCCGTTATTTGGGGCTCATCATCTACGGCAAACATTGAGCGACTAACAAAACTACAGAAGCGAGCGGCGCGAATAATACTTAACGCCGAATTCGATACCCCGTCCTCTCGCATGTTTCAGGAACTTGACTGGCTTCCTATGGGGAGTAGAATCAAATACAATAAAGCAGTGCTTACCTATAAAGCATTAAACAATATGACTCCTGAATACATTACTAAATTACTAACCCCAATGTCGCAGACTCACTCTTTAAACCTGAGATCCGGAGAAAATGGCACACTATACGTACCTCTGTCACGCACGACCGTATATAGCGGTGCGTTTTCATGCTCGGCCCCCAGATTATGGAATTCTCTGCCTTAAGCAATCAGAAACTCAGAGTCATTAAACACTTTTAAGAAAAGTATAAAACCCTTGTGTTAGGCATTATTAGAAAATGGCAGCATTTCTGTGTTCTTTATTACCTTTTATACATGTTGATGTAGGTATCGGTAGTTGATCCTGCACACTTTGGAGTCCCTTCAACCGCAGGCCGTTCCCCGGGGAAACAGATGACTGGTTCATTCACCGTGCTCCATTTGTGTGTAGGATTGGTGGCGTATTATCCGTATTGCATCCTCGAGCACAAGAGTTAGCGTAACCTAGCATGAATGCTGTGATAGCCTTGTTCCCTGTTATGAACTACATATAGCTTGTCCGACTTTTAAATCATGCTTTTTAAAATTGCCTGTGATACACTTTTATGCGCGCTTTGAGATATTTTAACAGCCCGACAGCTGATACACACTCCATACTTATTCTACATTTACAGTTTACCCGGTCTTCGCTAAGACATTTTTAAATTTTAAGTTGGAATAGTTTATCAGCAGGCCCAATTTTAAGATTTCTCAATCTCTTAATGAGTTAATATCTTAATTCTTACTGTATATATTGTATACATATGTGTAGGTATGATGACTGTTTACTTCTTTTTTACTTATTATTTGTACTTTTAGTTTTTACAGAGGGCCACAAGGTAGACTACCTAATATAGCTAATTGTGTTACCCTCTTAAAACATTGTATAAATAAATAAATAAAAATAAATAAACGCATTAGTAAAACGTAGAATTTTTCTAGCATTGCGGCAACCGACCAGGGTTGTTCGCTCAGAGAAAATCACGAAAACATACCTATAAAATTTTGACCTTAAACCCCAATTTTATGTAGTAAAACTGGGGTTTACAGGGGTATACATTATTTTTTTTTTATTTCAGCTTAAAAAACAGATTGTGGGTACTCGTTAGAACCGGTTCTAACGAGTACCCACAGTATGTGTTTTGAGCAGAAATATGAAAAATATCAGGATTTTTTTTTTTTATCTGAAAACTTGCAGTTTTATTTGAATAGGCGTGTTTACCTAATGACATAGTCTGGCCCCAGACCCTTTCTTTATTTTTTTCTTTTCCTTCTTTTTCTTCTTCTTTTTTTTTATTTTTGGAGGGGACACATCACTTGTATAGCTTGTAGAATTTTTGTTTACTTCAGTCCCTTGGCTAGAAAGAAAGGGTTTGTTCAGCCATAGGTAACGAAGTTGGATTAAAGAGGATCAGGAAAAAAAAAATAATATTGTAGAGAAAGAGAGAAATAGATATAAAACAAAAACTACTGGAGCCAGTCTACTAATGACAGGCACATTTCGAAACGTAGTCATTAGTGGACGGGGTCATTTTATATATTTTGTGTAAAATTGGAGATTTGGGCATACATCTCTGTAAGGGCCTACTCGATAGCCCCAAACACATAAACAGTCAGTGAAAAACACTGTCCATGCGTCAGGTGCCTGTGAGAAGTAATAGACTGTAATGATTCAGCCTATGTAGCCTATTGTAGGATGGGAATATTTTATCCTCGGGGTCAATACACAAAGTATTTGCATATACCGTTCTTGCCCTGAGTATGAATGTATACAATATCTACCTACTCTCTTTTCGACATCATTATGAAAACATGCCTAGTCAAATATACTGAAAATTTTACCACCAAAAAATGAAAATTTTCCGATGAAAAATCTGATATTTTCATATTTCTTCTCAAAATATAGATTGTGGGTAATCGATAGAACCGCCTCAACGAGGCGGTTCTAACGAGTACCCAAAATCTATATTTTTTGGGCAGAAATAAGAAAAATAATGTATACCCATGTAAACCCCAGTTTTACTATATAAAAGTGGGGTTTAAGGTGGTCAACATTATATAAGAATGTTTTCGTGATGATCGTTTGGAAAATTATTATGATTAAAGCATCCATATGTATTAAACTACAGCGTCACATTTTTCAAATACATGAAACCTTTTGTCGTTCCTGAAAAAAAAGGGCATTTACATCTCTGGTTTTGCTTGACAAAACCGTTATTCTTACCTTTGACC